>JAWQEG010002968.1:0-43955 GCA_033782935.1 Petrolisthes cinctipes | reverse complement strand
TCGTGTACAAGTAAGTAACCCCAGTATCTATCTATCTTCGACGACAATTGTACAGTCACAGTCAAAAGTCCTGCAAACGTGTGAATTAAAGTGACCCAACTGAGTGATTCTTATTATTACAGACACCAACATCTGTGTAGTTTCTCTTCTCACCATTTTTCGAAGTCGTTTCATTCGTAGTTGTTGCAGGACTATTGACCATGACTGTACACAAACTCTTATTAGGTTCAAATGTCTTTTATTGATATTGTACCACATAATTTGTAAGAACGGTGTAGGGTGAAAAATTTTGTTATTAATACTCGTGCATCTTATCTGGAAAATTATTGTTTTTTCTATGGAGTCTATCTGGGAAACCTCTTATCTGGGAAATCTGGGAAATCTGGAAAATCTGGAAAATCTGGAAAGTCTGGGAAATCTGGGAAATCTAGGAAATCTGGAAAATCTGGGAGATCTGGGAAAATCTGGGAAATCTGAGAAATCTGGGAAATCTGTTCGTTGTTTTACTGGGAAAATTTAATTGGGAATAATTCGTCTACATGAAAAATTATCTTCGTATTTGGCATACACTTTAATAACTGAGAATCATTTACTTTTGATATTATCTTACGTGAAACTCTAAAAAATAAACTATTGTAAGCCTGACTGCATCTATATAGAGCTGTAGGTGAGTGCTCTGAGCCGTGAGATATATTTTAGGCAGTGGGGTGAAGTGAGTGAGTGAGTGAGTGAGTGAGTGGAGTTTGCAGGTGGACTAGGGTGTGCATGATGAGGGTGGTGACGCATTTTCAGGAGAGGAAATCAATGAAAATGCAGTTGATGGGACAAAGATATGAGCTATTTTCCGAAAAGAGGATTGCAAGAGATTGAAAGAGGGAGAGACAAAATGGTTGTTGTTGTCGTATATAAAAGAGAGGGAAAAAGCACTGAGAGGTTACTGAAAGAGGGGCGGCCGGTAGGTAGGCTAAATCTGACTCGATATATTGGCAAAGGGTTGGTAAATATATATGATTATAGAAGATTAATTGGTGTGCATTTCATATACAAATTTCTCACTGTTGTACCAAAGAGTCGTCACTGCTTCTACAACAGCAACTACTACTGTAAATAATAATAATTACTCGTCGCTCTGCTCTCACACTTAATATTCAACCCTACCTGATCGTGTATGTATTGTCATATATTATTTATATATTGTGCATTTATTGTTCCACTTAATATCAGCTGTCTCTGTACTTACTTCAGTGTACTCCTAATTCATCATTATCCATATGCTTGAAAAAAAGAAGAAAAAAAAAAAAATGCACAGTCTATTATACATAGTTCAGTACAGATTACAGCTAGTAATAATTCCTAATTTTACTCTTACTTAGACTAGCTGTTAACTTAGAGAACTTTTTTATTTTTGTTTTCTGCATGGTAGATGTTATGTAATTGATACCATTGTGCTCGTCATGTGTTTTTAATTGCATACACTATTATACAGTCAACTGAATAAGCAAATATGTTAATAATGAATGATTAATAATGTATTATTAATAATTAATAAAATTAATAATTAATAATTATTAATTGATAAGTGTAAAATTCTGGTCATAAAATATTGTCTGTACTGTTGTGAACTCTCCAACACACAAGAACGTCATCAACGTATACATGTATTTATATTATTCATTATTTTCTTTCACCACCGTTTTAGCACCAGCTGTACTGTACATCAATATGCATGTAGTTGGTGGCAGTGCATAATAAAATTTAAAATATTATATGGCAGTGTATATACTGAAATGCACTCTTGGGACTAGATGCAGAGCTCTTGAAAGATTGTAATTACTGACAAGTTTTCATGTAGATATTTTCTATTCCCACTGTACTCACTGTACTCACTACAATAAAATACTCCATCACTGGTAGGTTACTAATAATTTTGGTGTAATTTCTTGTTATTTATATATTACATATTAGTCATAAAAGCTGAAGACATGCTATCTTTGGATTGTATATGAATTGATTTAGTAAATCTGTAATTGTGATTTATCGAATAAAGTCCCCTCAGTAAACTCGAAGGTTATCATAATTTAAATTAACAGTCATTAATTAACAGTCATTAAATTAATAGTCATTGATAATAATATAGGACATTGAAGGTAGTATGGGTTTGTTATCGCAGGTTATCGGCCATTACTAGAAATTATAAAAAAAATGGATATGGTGAGAATGTTTTATATAATTCGATAATATAGACCACCAGTACAAGGCTTGACTAGGGGTGTGTATGTCAATAGAGGTAATGTAAATGTTGTCATAGCGTGTAACCATTACTACTGCTGGTGGAGTGCTTGGGGTTGGAGCCAATGAGGAGGTTATCGAGGTTGAGGGAGGGAGGGAGGGCAGGGTGACGAGCAATGCGAGGATTGGTCTGAAGGAGGAAGGAGTCCCACTCGTCCCTCGCCTCGGATGCCCGCCTCAGGTCATTCCTGGTGGGTTTGTATACCACCTGACCCCGGGGGTTGTGGACGCTACAGAAGAAAGTAAGATTAGAACTCTAAAAGAAAACAAATAACCTGAAAATATTGCTGAGGTTGTTGTTGTTGCTGTTGAAGTTCCTCAAGCTGTCTTATTGCTGAGGTTGTTTCTACTGCTTCATGTTGTAGTTACCAAAATATGAGACTGGCAAATAATGTTAACAAATACATTACAGTGTCAACACAGCTAAACACAAAGATCGGCACATGAGAAACAGCAAATACAGCTCACTAACTGCAAACACCATTTTACATGTAGTCTTTATACCCATAATTATTCCACTCCTTAGTATAAAATATAACAAGACATAAGATTATAATTATAAAGGTCAAAACGTCCTAAAAACAATATTGATAACAAGAACGAGAACCGGTTATATTTCAGAATCATAAAAAAAAGATTAATTTTGTACTATATTGTTGTGGTGTGTGTTCCTTGGAATATTGCTACGTGTGATTTTTATGATGTTGATACTGACCAATAGGGTGAAGCCGGACACCCCACCAGGTAGATTAGTTGCTGACGCCACCGCAGCCTCATCACGCCCTTATATATATCCATGATGCTCTCATCGTAGGTCCGAAGGCACTGCCGGGGGAAGGTACAGTTGAGCAAGTAGAAAGTGCAAGAAAAATTTGGCTGTATATTTCAACATCTGGTAGTTTTTTGTAGTATAATCCCTCGTATATTTATGAATGAATAACTGAGAATTCAAAGCCAATGTAAGGTGGAACGTGATTGGCTGAACTTTGAGTGGTAGTGAAGATGTGGCCATATACATTCATATTTTTCTTGCACTTCCTACTTGCTCAACTGTACAAGTGACAGAGGACTGAGGAATGGGACGAATTACCCACAATGATGTATGGAATGAAACCTTTTGGCAACAATGTGGACGAGAATCTATTGGAATGGTATAGTCTTGTGTGGCACCGTGGTTATTCCCTCTGATTCATTGATTAGTTTGGAGTTGTAATTAACTGTAATAGAGTGAGCAAAACAAAGATACAGAGAGAGAGAGAGAGAGAGAGAGAGAGAGAGAGAGAGAGGAGAGAGAGAGAGAGAGAGAGAGAGAGAGAGAGAGAGAGATTAATAGATACCTAAATAGAGATAGAATGATAAATATGTAAATAGTTAGATAGATAGACAGAAAGATACGTATGAAGATAGAGAGAGGGAGAGATAAAGAACGGGAGAGGTAAATAGCTAAACAAATATACGATAATATTATATATATATTATAGACAAGAGAATAGACAGATAAGACGGGGAGAGAAAATAACACAACCAGAGACATACAGTTAGACATTATTACAGTTAGACAGTTATTATTATTATTATTATTATTATTATTATTATTATTATTATTATTATTACACACAATGAGAAAAATCCTGAAGCTGTAATGTTGGTCGTTTTCGTTCCTTGCATACAGGTAGATGGCGAGGGGCCGTGGAGTGGGTGAGGGGGGCAGCCACGTCAGGTTCCACATGTCTCGGTCCCTTGGCATCACCGTCAGCGCCACCTTCAGGTCTTCTCGCAGCCTGTTGTCGTACCTCTCCTGGACCATCCTGCCTCGGAGAATGTTAGTTAGAAGTATGGACAGAATATTATACTTTCAGGGAATCTTTATTATTGGGGTATTACAGTATTGTCAAGTTCAATAATTGCTTCATGATAATAATAATAATAATAATAATAATAATAATAATAATAATAATAATAATAATAATAATAATAATAATAATAATAATAATAATAATAATAATAATAATAATAATATGGATAATATTAATAATAATAATAATAATAATAATAATAATATCTATCATGGGATCTATAGGGACCATTAACAATATGAATGTCACTGTTATCTCCTTAGTTGAATACAATTTTCGAGAGTTCCTATATGAATATCACTGCTAAGACAAATAGTAAATCGATAACTCTAACCCTTAATTAATATCGACAGCTGTACTCAGACTTGAAGAGAATTATATGGATTTACAAAATATCACATACAGCATATGATTGTGTCATTCAAATGGAATACAAAGCATATATAGGTTTGGCAAAGTTTTGCTATGTTTTAGTTTTTCTTTGTTATAATAATGTTTACATCGTTTTGAAGCAACATCCTCTTCAAGTGTTATGAAAATAAGAGATAATATTTCAACCGCTAATCCGCCTATATACAGTACCGATACATTTAATTAGTAACTGCAATAATAGCTATAAATAATAATAATAAAACCAAAGACTGTAGTGTTGGTGCTCACTGTTCGATAGGCATGAGAGTGACGTGAGGCAGTTGGTTGTAGATCATGCGGTTGAAGTAAGTTTCCTGCTCAAAGCCCGAGACGTGAACCCCAGCTGACCCCGAGTGGAATGTTCGTGAGACCTCTGGAAACACCACGTCCCGACCTCTCCTTAAATCCTCCCAGGTCAGCCACCAGTCCCAATCCTTATTCTGCAAGGATCAAACTTAGGGATTCCATCCAGGACATTCCCGTCTCCAGTTACATACCCAGAAACATGTGCTATTGATATTGACCAGCAAAATGCATTATTTCTTGTCGAAGGGAAGTCATATTGTCTTAAAGACAACAGGATGAATTTTATCACGACCGTAAACCTTCCGAGTGTCAAAGTCATAGAAGGGAGAAAATACTTCACTTCAAGAGTCAAATGGGTTGTGATATATGTCATGTTAAGACATTAATTACACTCTGATATCCAACTGCTAACGGTACAAAACCATGGGTTTCAGATTCTTAGCATTTCATACACATTAATGTGACTCTAAGGAAACTCCAGCCTGACACTCACCCCCACCACCCACTTGGGAATGACCTCCATGGCATAAGCTCGTGTGGTCATCCAGCCGTACATGGGGTAAGACCTCGCCCTGAGCAGTACTCTTGGATCCCAGGCGGTGTCAGGGTAACTGTGTCTACTGAAGGCGTTGATGCAGGTAATGGTGGGGTCCAGGTCAAGCAGTGGTGCCACCTGGTGGAAGAATCTGTAAGCCACGTTAGGGCGACCGGAAAGGGAGAGGCAAGCAGCCAGTGTAGTTCTTGCAAATTGCGAAGGAACTTTTATTAGATCTTTTAAAAATCTACGATAATTAAATACTTATCAATGATAATTCCTTGGTGAAATAACGGATATTGTTTCAGTGATATTCATTGTTAGGTTCTGTACATACCTGAAGAAGTCTTGTGAGAGTATAAGGTCGTCCTCCAACACGATGGCCTTGTCTGCCTGAGGGAAGTGACTGAAGACGGTGTAGAGGGCGAACCTGACGTTGGTGTTGGTTCTATTGCTGGCCAAACCCTGGGGTCGGTGAGCCACAGCGGCCACACCCAGTACCTGAGCCAGAGCCAATGTCTCTCCACCTCCTCCGTCAGCAGCCACCAGCACCTCCGTCTGTCCACCACCATCGATACTGAACAGGTTCCTTAGTAACCTGGCATTGGAAGTTAATAAATAATGTAAAATAAGTTTGTAGCAAAGAATAACATGAAACAAATGAGAACACAATGTAGGGAAGAACCTTGTTTGACGTTATGTCGCTTCTGCTTACATTAATCCTGTCAAAGGCATTATCTATCCTGGAAGTGTACGTGCAGGAAATAAGTCACTATTGTGCATATAAAATCTGTAAGACTAATGTTGTGTTATCCGTAAAGTTAAGTGTATCAAATTACCTGTACAAGTGGTGAGGTTTGTCTGCAGTCACCACCACCACAGGGATGATCTCGGTGACGGGAATGCAGATCTATAGAAAGATAGATGATGCTTATATACATTCCTGGAAAGGTCGCCGAAAATTTGTATAAAAAATAATATCTATTTCCATTCACAGTATAACAGATACCCATTCCTTATACTGAAGGATTGGCTGGGAGAAATTAGTAGCTATCCATTGACCCACACCATATTAGTGCATCAGTAAAGAACAAGACACAAATTCCCACTCACTCACTTGTAGCTTACGCCTCTCAGGGAAGAAGGGTTGACGGCACTGACACAAGTCGCCATAGCCCTCGTACCGTTCACAGAATGCTGACTGACGCTGTAGCCCAGGGAGAACATACCAGGGACACCGAGGCTCTGCTGGAGGTGCACGTTGGACATCAATGACCTGACACATGGAACACTAAGGAGAGGATACACCATACATTGTACAGCTCCGGACATATGGAACAGACACACCTGATATGGACATCTCATCGACCATAAGGATAAAATGAGACCTTGTGGGCAGTGACGCGTCCGAACCTACTGTATGTTGGAAGAGTGGCCCACTTAATTAAAGGGTGTCTGTTCCATGTGTCTGTAGCTGTACGATTATTACTAAGGATAAGATATAAGGAAGTGTTAGTTGAAGGGTTTTATCTTTAAACAATATACCTACTAATCCTACAAAGGACAATTGCTAAGAAACACCTTCCTCCCTTACACACAGACCTTACCCTTGAATCCCTTTGTATATTATGATGATAAACCATAAGGATGTTTATATTTATGTACAGTCGGCCTCATGAATTCGTATACACCACTGTGATATCAAGGGTTTATAACGAATAGATATTTAATACATTGATTACCTAAAGCCAACTCTTTCTAGTAATATTATTTGGCTAATACTTGAACTAGTCAGCAGAATATGCAGCAGTATGTGCAGAATAATAACAACCCCTTTTGAACCAATGCTCTGTGTATGAATTCCTGAGGTCGACTGTATACCTCTTAACAACTTGACCACATACGCCTCCAGCCAGAGATCAGAGGCTGGAAACTGAGCTGGACTTCTGGTGGTGACTCCTTCTGCCAGTGTAGCCACGCCTTTGATTCCAATCCACGCCCACGCCTCTCCATTGGCCACCCTCGCAGCCCACACTGACCCCAGCTCTGACAACACTTCCTCTGCTCCCTGCCCTAGGAATCTCACCCACTCCGGCTAGAGAAATAAATGGGTAAACACGTAAGGGATTAAATTTGTTGATAAGTTGATAAGTTTGTAGCGAAGTAAGAAAGTATATAGGTAACGGTAATGCAATTTTAGTCTCTGTCTGGGTTAGAGCTATCGGATGTACTGTACTTGTATCATTATGGTACAAAAACAACTATTACTACTACTACTACTACTACTACTACTACTACTACTACTACTACTACTACTTCTTCAACTTCAACTTCAAATTCAACTATGACAATAATGACAACTACTAATAACGCTACTACTACTACTACTACTACTACTACTACTACTACTACTACTACTACTACTACTACTACTACTACTACTACTACTACTACTACTACTACTTCAACTTCAACTTCAAATTCAACTATGACAACAATGACAACTACTAATAACGCTACTACTACTGCTACTACTACTACTACTACTACTACTACTACTACTACTACTACTACTACTACTACTACTACTACTAATACTACTACTACTACCACCCACCATGCCCAGTATCACAACCAGTCTTCCTTCCTGCACGGCCTCCAGACACTGCTTGAGGTGGGCGTGCTCTGCTGGCTGGTACGTGAGGAAGTGTCTGGCCATCATTACGTGCAACCCCGACTCGTGCAACACCACCACGTGCACGCCAGAGTGTGTACGGCCAGCAGAAGCCGATGGCGTCACAACATCACCCCCTCTGTCATACACCTCAAAGATAAGTGAGTCATTGAAGGTATTAGCAATTATTATGATTATTTCAATTTTTTTTTTACTTAATAATGTAATCTGTGTTTTACGTTTCAGGACTGTTGATTGCTTTGTAGTCTTTCATTTTATTTTAGTCTGATTTGATGAATTGGAATAAGGACAGTACAATAAATGTGAGAACTGGATAAAGAGTAATGAAAGACAAGCAAATAGACAATAGACAGTCAGACAGTCAGATAATGAGGGACAGATTAATGGGTAGACGGATAAATAGACAGACAGACAGAAAGGTAGAAAAATAAAATCATATAGATAGACAGACCAAAAGGTAGACAGACAAATAGATAGACAGACAAGACAATTACAGAAAGGTAGACAGACAAACAGACAGACAAAGACAAACATACAAGAAATAATTACTTTGTTTAGGTAGTGATGAACCAAGCCATCCCAAACTACAACAACAACAACAACAACAACAACAACAACAACAACAACAACAACAACAACAACAACAACAACAACTACAACAACAACAACAACCACCATCCCAAACCACACCACACACACACTCACCACGACTTCCTCCCTGTACACCTGCACACGCGACCCACTCAGCCTCACAGCCACCCTCACCAGCCTGGCCCTCTCACCTGTATGCCAAGAGAACACACACGTGGATAGTAGCTAATTAATTTTTTCTTAAGTTAAGGGGGAAATTTTTTGTTGGTAAATCTGGAGCAACTGATTCCACCACTAAAATATTCCAAGCAACAGAACATCATTACCTTTACTCTTGTGGTCCTGTTTGCTGGCATACTTTGGAGGAATCAAGGCACTCCAATGTAACAAAAAAGAATTACCACCTTAATGCACAGATGCCTGAAGTGAATACAATCGAGGTGAACTAACATAATACTCGTATAGTAGAATTAGAAATATATATCTTTATTTATCGACTCGTAAGATAGTCAAGGTTATACGTATAGTAACTTTCATGAACTTTTACTAATTCAACTTTCTACTACCCACAAAAATCCTCCTCTTCTCCTTACCCATATTTGTAGTTGCATGGATGAAAATGGAACACAACGTAAACAAAGCGACACTTGCTGGGAGGAAAGTTACTTGTCTTGGCTTTATTCCATCATTCTAAATGGTTAATTTCACTTATGTTCCAAACTTTTATGAGAGACAGTATATACTACTTTCCAACGTGAGTTAGGTGTCAACTACAAGAAATCTTATGAAGGATATTCAGTAAGCATTTCAAGAGTAAGGAAAAATATTATAACAAATACTAATTTTAGTCAGAACTTCCTGTGTCATTGTAAATTGAACTATAGCAATTATTTTATGGCAGGAAAATCCCAATGATTGAATGTGGTAAGAACCAAGAAATTTACTAAAATATCACCAACAGTACAGCATCAATACATTCCACACAACACATGGGAAACAGGACATTAAGTATCCATATCCAGGTTTACTCTCATCCTCCAACAAAAACACGATTATTTCTCACCTTGCATCCGTTCGTACTGCTCCATATTCACGGGCTGATATTCACGCTCTCCTGTCGAACAAGATGCGAAAAGAGAAATGTTGATTGGTGTGAGAGGCTGTATACTACGACATTTTATTCTTAATTAATGAAAGAATTATCAATAATGAAAAATAATGTACTCACAATGATGATCCAACGAAACTTGCACAAGAGTATTTTTGTTTACCTTATTTCACGCACAAACGTTTTCGTATATTATGTTTACAAAACTAAGATTCACACTCACGGATGATATTTCTCCATAAGTGAGAGAGTTCCTCATTGTTGTTTTCTTTCGTGACCACCATACTTAGCCACACCAATCCAAACACACACAACCACCGCATCTCTCAGGGTAAAAACTAAAGGCTGCAGAAGACATACAGAGGACAGGTGGAGGTCGACAGGGCAATGATCAGGAAGGACAGGAAACGTGTGAAGGAGGTACAGAATCATAACACTACAAAGGGATGTAGGAGAGATTTTGACAGTGAATGCATAAAGTATAATGTGTTAATCATAGTTTAAGCAAAGTGTGCAGGCAAGATTATTGTTATGAATGTACTAAGGAAATAAATGTGGTAACGTGATGTGAGCCCGGTAGTGTTGTGGGACTCTTGTTTGTGAATATACAGAGAAAAGTGTTGTGAAGCTTACGGTGAGCCCGAGCCTTGGCACACTGTCTGGCAGGGAGGTGGAGGCTGGGTGCAGAGGGTGGGTACGTGTGCCACCTCAGCTGACGTGTCCCCGGGGTGTTCCTGCCTGAGTTACCTGTACCATCTCTCGGCTCGCTCTACCTACTTCCTGCTCTCATTGATAGGTACACAAGTGGACTATAAGTCTCTGAAATCATCATGGGTATGTCAGTCACATCCTTTGATAGTAGTGCTGATGGTTATATGGCTTCAAGTTGATCCAAATGATGAATTCCCCTAGAAAATGTCACCTTAGTTGTTAGATTTTTTTTTTTTTTTTAAGACAAGTATGTAGTCATGTCGATTATTTTCTTTATTATTAATAAATGTTTCGCCAAAGAACATTACGCAGTCTCTGCTTATCTGCTGATGTCCATTAAAGTAATTCCTACTAACTTGTGACTCTTGGAAACTTGTAAGAGGAAAGATGAGTGAATATTCGTGGGCCTGGCTGGGGGATGCACAGAGTCTGGCTAAACGTCTGAGTACACAGGATTCACTGCTGAGCGGATAAACAAGTTAACAACGTAAACAGCAATATCTTCAAACACACATTTCTCCTGTCAGAAGCATGTAAGGAATAACTAACATCTGACTATAAATGCCCGAGTGCTCCATAATGTTTAGCTTTAGTTCACGAGAATGGACTTTATCGGACCGTAAATCTGAATTATCAATGAAGAATGTAAAACGTCAGTCGCTCGCCCTCTCTTCCCTGCTCCTTCATCACCTCCAGCAGGGCCCATCATGATAAAAGACGGAGCCATGAGTGTACGGTGGGGCGAAGTGATGGGACAAAAGCACTCCCTTCTGTGCTGCTTTCTGTTGCTTCTGCTGTTACCTGGTGTGTTGTTCCCTGGGGTTTATCGTGTCGTCGTCGCCTCACCAGATGTCCCTGAAGGTCAAAGCACGTGGGAATATTTGGCTCGTATGTGTAAAAAAAAAAAAAAAAAAATAGTCTTGCTTACTGAAATATTAGCTCTGAATATATGGAAATAAGTTACTTTAAAAAAAATTGTCTTGGTTACTGAAATATTAGCTCTGAATATATGGAAATAAGTTACTTTTAAAAAATTGTCTTGCTTACTGAAATATTAGCTCTGAATATATGGAAATAAGTTACTTTTAAAAAACAGTGCTCTGAATTAACTGTTGTTATTGTGTTTATGTACTTAATTAACCCCAAAGAAATACGACTAAATCTACATAGTCATTCACTGTTGTTATTGTGTTTATATACTTAATTAACCCCAAAGTAATACGACTAAATCTACATAGTCATTCACACACTGACAATATTATTCTCCTCCTTGACGATGGTGAGGACTTGACCCATCACTCAGACCAAAGCCCCTGCCATCCAGCCTCTTGGGTAAGTCATCTCACTGTAATTATTATGAAGGTTAATTAAGGATCTTTGGATCAATATTTGGCACTATAAGTATTAACTAAAAACCAGTCACTATACTGTTAATAAATTATAACTAGAGTAAATAAAGGTAAATGTGCGAAGTAAGTCAATATAATGGCAGATATTATGTGAACTGTTAACTTGAATATAAGGTTATACGAATATATAATTTTCATTCAACGACAACTGTTATTATTATTATCTTTTTTAGAAATGCACCACTCAATGACAATTTTATTGGATTTACTATCTGATTAAGTGTGTTTTATATCTTTATTTCCCTTTCTCCACAATATTTTATCTTTATTTCCCTTTCTGCCCAATATTTTATCTTTATTTCCCTTTCTGCCCAATATTTTATCTTTATTATTTCCGTTTCTGCACAATATTTTATCTTTATTTCCCTTTCTGCACAATATTTTATTTTTATTTCCATTTCTCCACAATATTTTATCTTTTATTTCCATTTCTGCACAATATTTCATCTTTATTATTTCCGTTTCTGCACAATATTTCATCTTTATTATTTCCCTTTCTGCACAATATTTTATCTTTATTATTTCCGTTTCTGCACAATATTTCATCTTTATTATTTCCCTTTCTGCACAATATTTTATCTTTATTATTTCCCTTTCTGCACAATATTTCTCACTCCACTGCCACTTGACCACAGATGACCCAGACTCTGAGTTGGATGTGACGGTGCAGGTCGGCCCATCAAACGTTACCATATGGGTCAGCAACACAGTGGTGGGTCATTACATTGCAACGTTTTGATTACTCTTCTTTACTTTAATTAATGGAAATGCTGTTTAGTGCACTATTATTATTATTATTATTATTATTAGTATTATTAGTATTATTAGTATTATTAGTATTATTAGTATTATTAGTATTATTATTATTATTATTATTATTATTATTATTATTATTATTATTATTATTAATAGTAGTAGTAGTAATAGTAGTAGTAGTAGTAGTAGTAGTAGTAGTAGTATCATCATTATTATCATTATTATTTTTATTATTATTATTATTATTATTATTATTATTATTGTTATTATTATTATTATTATTATTATTATTATTATTATTATTATTATTATTATTATTGTTATTATTATTATTATTATTATTATTATTATTGTTATTATTATTATTATTATTATTATTATTATTATTATTATTATTATTATTATTATTATTATTATTATTGTTGTTGTTGTTGTTGTTTGTTACTGTCATTAATATTATCATTGTTACGGGCAATAATTTTTTTGAAACTCGGTGAATAATCCTCAGTCGTTTTTTCCACTAACTACAGGTGTATGAGGTATCCGGGATGAGGTCAACACAGGGAGGCAACCACAAGACACACCATAGATTTGGGCCACACGCTGGAGTTCATCTGGTGGTGGTGGAGCCTAAGACGGGACGAGTTATGTTGCGACAACGCTTCTTGACTTACCAACCTGCCGAGCACATGGACTTGGCCTCTACCCTCGCCTCTATCCAGTCAGCCCGCCTCGTGATCTTGGCTGCCATAGTAAGTCAACACGTCGGTATTTAATTAAGAAGAATATTGGGTATGGTTCGTATGCATCAAAGGTTCCGTGATATCGATGACGCCCAGTGTTGTTCTGTCCAAGACCAATAAGACTAAGTTAGTGTTATTGGCCTTGGTTCTGTCTGTGTCTGCACGATGCACTGAGAAGGACATCACTGCATTTAGTTTATTGTTTCAAAGTGTAGTGATGGAAAATCTAACACTACTTACAGGTATTTTGTAGGATGTACACTGGCTCAAAAAAGTATCGCGCAGGTGGGGTCCGATGGTTCTGTAAATAATCGCTACAGCTCATGATAAACAAGCTCGTTTTCAGTAGCCATCGTCTTAGGTGTCAGAATGTTTCACGAGGGAAATGCGCGATACTTTTTTGATCGAGTGTACAGTTTATGGACATAAGTTCAATTCAAGCAAAGTGCTGACTAATGTTTTTCCGTTCTCATATGATGTTATTACTTTGAATAGTGAGTACCTGCTTGTAGTAAATTATAAAATGATAATTAACCTACTTATTATAAAGTTTACTAGCTAACGAAAGGAGGGAAGCTGTAAAACACATGAGTCTCCCCTATATGGATGAATATTTTGTCTGTGACTGTACAAAGATTTTTTATAATTTTTAGATTATATGAAAGTCATGTCTGTGTGATGTCCCTCTCTTTACCGTAGCCGGAGTGGTTGTTGTTTATGGGCAAGACTGGGCGTGAATCACTGGAGTCGCTTGGGTTCAGGTGGTGTTCACGGGTGGCGTCCAGTGAGGGGTGGGTGGGGGTGGTCATGATGGGAGTTGGGGTGGTGGCTGAGACAACCGTACCGTGGCAGTGGAGGCAGAACCACACCAACCCCTTCACCCTCCACCTCTCACTACCACGCCTACAACAGCAACAAGGTCAGAAAAAAGAAAGAAAAAAAAACACCATTCCCAGTCATACTAATACAGCCATTCAGTATTTTGAACTTATGATATTGGGTAAAATAGTATGCTCTTGGTTACAGTATTGGTTCATACTTCACACATCAGGCCTCTCGCCGCTTGAATTATGAATGACACAGTTCAGTTTTCATTACTCACAACAAACTCAATTTGATAGTATGTAATTTAAAGAAATGTGTAATTATCTTTCATCTTTAGAGGTTATCGGAAATTATATATATCATCATAATATTTCGCAGGTTACTTCTGTAAATGGCACAATGATGAAAACCTAAAGAAACAGGCAGCCTTCTGCAGGCAGTATGAGGGTTACGGTGACTTGTGTCGCTGTCATAACCCTTTCACACCTGCCCTCAGATTCAAACAGGTGAGGATCTAGTCATTCTAGTGCATAAGTTCACTATTTCTCCCGAAAACTGAAAACATAAAAGCATATCAGAAAATGAATTCTTTATCACTCGTACATTATCAGTCTGAAGTTTGCCACTGACGGAAGCAGTAGTGTGATATGAATGATGTGTGTTCAGGAGCGGGTGGTGATGGTGGAGCAGATCCCTGTGGTGGTAGTCACGGCCAACAAACCACACCATCTTTACAGGTCAGTTCCTCATTCACAATATGATTAATATTATTCTTTACGGACTCATGAATATAGGTATTTGTTTTATACATTAGGTAGCAGCTCTCACAGAAAATATAGGTTCCTCCCTACATTGTGTACTCATCTGTTTCATGTTATTCTGTGCTACAAACTTATTTTACATTATTTATTAACTTCCAATACCAGGTTACTAAGGAACCTGTTCAGTATCGATGGTGGTGGACAGACGGAGGTGCTGGTGGCTGCTGACGGAGGAGGTGGAGAGACATTGGCTCTGGCTCAGGTACTGGGTGTGGCCGCTGTGGCTCACCGACCCCAGGGTTTGGACAGCAATAGAACCAACACCAACGTCAGGTTCGCCCTCTACACCGTCTTCAGTCACTTCCCTCAGGCAGACAAGGCCATCGTGTTGGAGGACGACCTCATACTCTCACCAGACTTCTTCAGGTTATTTATACAGACCTCAGACAATACTGAAGTGTTACACCTTTATAAAATATGTTAATGTTTATAAATATCCCTGTATATAAAATAATTCAGTACATGCATCATAATTAATGCGAAATTTTATCCATTCCATTTTACTTTCTTTCTGGGCAGCTTCTTTCACCAGGCGTCGTGGATTCTAAACAACGACCCCACCGTGTTCTGTGTAAATGCCTTCAACAGTAACAGCCTCCCCGTCACAGCCTCCGACACCACACGCCTCCTACGGTCAGAGAGCTTCCCCATGTACGGCTGGATGGTTCGTCGCAACTACGCCAGGCAGATTGTCGTCAACTGGATCCCGTTAGGCGTGAGTTCCTCTTGGTGGATAAAAATCTCGATATCTTCAGATAAAATCACAATGTCATGTGAATATACACGTATATTGAGAAAGTTACCTTAATTAACTGGGAATCAAACCAGAAAGACAACATCTGCTGGCTTTGGAGTCAATGCTCATGCAGAAGGAATTACTTGGTTACTATAGTCAAACCAGAATATACTGAGCCCTAGGGTGGGGTCCGGATTAAGAGCGGCATTGCCAAATCATCACCAAAACAAACCCATATCGTTAAAATTTTAATGCATAAGCCAATTTGTAGTAGTTCTAAGTATTCGATATATAATACAATGTTAAAAAGAAGTATTTATAATGACGAGTTAGGTTCATTGTAAGTATATTTACAACAACTCTATACAACATGTGACATGCTATTTTGTACATGCTGCCACATCTCCTGTGACAAAGGGTTAATGGCGGGTCAAGGACACGTGTACTCATGTCAGTCACCTGGTCATTCTCGCACCATGTGGGTATGTTTTGGTGGTGATTTGGCAACGCTGCTCTTAATCCTCGACCCTACCCGAAGGCTCAGTATATTCTGGTTTGACTATAATAGTATGCAGTAAAAGGATTCAATCTATTTATTAAAAGCTGCTAATTAATGCACAAGTGTTGGAGAGAAACGATTGCACAAAATCAGTGTATCGTTATATCTCGTCTGAAACTGCCGCCATAATCTTTCATTCCTCCCACATTCTCAACTACCTCTTGTTTATTGTCCACTTGCACCAACCCTCACAGCCTGGGGATTGGGACTGGTGGTTGATGGGGTCGTGGGCTCAGCGTGGACGTGACGTGGTGTCGCCTGAGGTGTCCCGGACCAGACATGCAGGCAACGCTGGGGCTCATGTGGACGGGTTTGAGCAGCACCTTTACTACAGCCGTGTCCTGGCCTCTACTGACCCACACACCAGGCTCCATGATCTCAAAAGGTGAGCTGATAATACCGGCGGAGATTTATATATATATAATTATTAGTAAATATTCCCCACTGTACTGTTCACTCCCCTTAAGTTTTATATTTTCAGTACCTCACGATAGATAGTACACAGTGATCATTGGCTGCCGAAGTACACTGACTCAGGCACTGTGTTGGGATTAGGATTTCAGATTGCTTCGTTTGTGTGCCATAATGCTTATAAACCTTCTCCAGTGAGAGGTGACATTACCTCTTTTGTCTGACACCTTCTTTCCCTGGTCTCTTCCTTCCCTGACTTCTCCCTTCCTTGACTTCTCCCTTCCTTGACTTCTCCCTTCCCTGACCTCTTCCTTCCCTGACCTCTCCATCCCTGACTTCTCCTTCCCTGACCTCTCACTTCCCTGACCTCTCCCTTTCCTGACCTCTCCCTTTCCTGACCTCTCCCTTCCCTGACCTCTCCCTTCCCTGACCTCTTCCTTCCCTGACCTCTCCTTCCCTGACTTCTCCTTCTTTGACTTCTCCCTTCCATGACCTCTCCCTTCCCTGACCTCCGCCTTCCCTGACCTCTCCCTTCCCTGTCCCCTCCCTTCCCTGACCCCTCCCTTCCCTAACCTCTCCCTTCCCTGACCTCTCCCTTCCCTGACCTCCCCCTTCCCTGACCTCTCCCTTCCCTGACCTCTCCCTTCCCTGTCCCCTCACTTCCCCGTCCTCTCCCTTCCCCGTCCCCTCTCTAGCGTCCTTCTACACAACTACATGAGGGAGCTGCGGGATGAGTTACAGAGGTCTGAGATTGTGACGCTTGACCCACGTGAGAGAGACTTCCTACCCAAAGGTCGTCCAGGTCCCTTCGTCACCTACGTCAGAGCTGGAACCAGAAACGATGAGTACTTCAGCTTCAGATTATTTTTAATGGTAAGGATAATTATCAAGATACATTAATTCCGTTTTTTTTATATATAGCCTATGGGATCTTTGCTGTGGGAAACTTGAAGGATACTCATTCCTCGACACCATGTCAGGGAACAGATAAAAAAAGTTTCTCGGTATGAGACTTGAGAATGTGTTTGACAGTAGAGTTTGAAGAGCTGAGTAGATTCTATTTTAACCACAACAAAATACCTCACTTAACTGGGTAGTGGTTTGAAGTAATTCAGTGAAGATATGATGAATATTGATAAGGATAGAACTTACTAGGGAGAGAATATCAAATAAACCAAAGAAATTATAACTTGTTTAAAGAAGCAGATCTATATGAAAAGATTTTAACACTTTCACTAGCCAGCACCAGATAGATAGATAAACAGACAGACCACTGATCTATTTGCCGTCGTCTGAAAATGGTGAGACTTCATAATTATACTCCTCCTGTGTTTCCCTCCATCAGAGCACCCGTACCTACTACTGGGACACCCGTGAGGTCTTCAGAGGCGTGATGAGGCTGAGGTTGGAGGGACGTCTTTTCTATGTGGTGGGGTGTCCTCTGTCCCAAGACTTCTGGTGAGTTGGAACATAACAAACGAAAGAATTTATACGAGAGAGAACTGACTGATGTTAGAGAAACTTGATTCGAGAGAGTAGTGGCTGATGATAGAGTAAATTAAGTTATAATTTTATATTCAATTGCTGGAAGGTTTGAAATATGCAGATACGTATAAACCCATTTGCTATAGATTTTTGAAAATGTTGAATTTGTCCTAAATAATTCTTAAAACCTCATCCGTTTAACAAATATCCACTTCCAAGCATGAGAATCTGCCTTATTTAATCCCATAGATATCTGTTTACTTTGTGACTCTTTCGTTCTTCCTATTTATTTAACACCCCTTTAGTTCTATGTGTTAATTTTATGATGACAGTCGTGCTGATGATGTGTCTAAGTAAACTCTAATTAATCTTCAATCCTGAATTCAGTCAGTACAAGCCACCTACCGTCCCAGTCCTGTCAGCCTCACCAGAACTCATCAGGGAAGTGACTGAGGCCAACAATGTATATGAGCAGAGTCTGTATGAGTATGGCACCCGCAGACGATACTATCCAGCCCCACCCAACGTCCAGGCTGACCTTCTCAACTTTATCATATGAATCAGTACACTCGCAATCCAAAATATATATCCAGGCTTGCTTCGAATGGCCTGATCGAGTATTAATTAATTTAGCGAGCTCAAGCAAATATGAAATAAGATAAGCGTTGTCATTGTTTCACTAGTATGTTAACTGATTCGAAACTTCAACAAGACCTGGATGCAAATTTTGGATTGCGAGTGTACGTTCTTGATACTTCACCTAACACAATGCAACCATGCTTTATCACCCGACACAGTACCACCTATGATGCGTTTTTGTTATCCTGGCTAACACGCACAGATTACCTATTCTGTGCTTGATAATAGGTAAAGTGTGTCCGTTCCATATCCTGTAGTACTGTTATATATAGCACTGTTCCATATAGCAACGAATAATATTTTGCAAAACGCAAATAAAGCGACGACAATTATTACATTAGTTATATATTACATCAGTTATATATTCAAACAAAGAGAAAGATGTAAGTCCTCAAAACACTCACATTAAATTGTTTATGTTAAAAAAGTATCGTAATCTGTTATAAGTCAAACTTTTACGAAGCCTGTCAATTTAAACAAGCAGATTAAAGTTCGGGAGAGGCAAATCGTGTATATATCGAGGTGGAAGTTTGGGAGGAGATGAAGACCCCCCACGCACCCTGTCAGGCCCCCAGCAGCCCCACCCTCGTTGGTAACTCTGCAAGGGCTTGGCGAGGATTAGAGGGCTCACCTTCTATTGCCTTGGTCCAAGTTAAAGCTCTCTCTCTATACAGAATGGTTAAAGTCTTACGGTGGCATTATCAAAACAAAGTGAAGGACTCTGCCTGTATAAACTTTATCTCTTGTTCTTCACCTCAAAACTTTGTGACCACTGATGGACCCAAACTGGAACTCACTTTATATTCTCCCACCCAGTTACTCCTCCGTCAACTTATACTCAGGTCTAGGTAAACTATAGGTAGCGTGCAAACTTAGGTATTCACACTTTACAAATGTACAGAGGACGTTAGAATATACGGAACCTGTCGTGTACCGTATATTTGAGTCTTATATGGTTTTCTGCCGTAATAACCGTAAAAGAGTTAACAAATGTAAATATATTTTAACACATATCTCTATTCCACTCTACCTTAATCACACGGTATTATTATTGTAAGTATTTTTTTTTTTTTTTTTTTTTATGAAGGTCCTTGCTCAGAAAGGCATTTATTTATGTTCACAAAAAGCATTTATGTACGCTCTAAGAGAAGCAAAATGAAACTTGGGATTAATTGAATTAGGATACAAATTCCCCATCATGAATAATCATACTAACGAGTGTGGAAGTCATCGGTCACTTTACCTCCATGCTCGCAAGACGTAAATGACCAAGTTAGTAATGTAAGAAGAGAGAGCATAGATTAAGAATACTTACTTATTATTCCCAAACACTAATTCTTGCACCAACAACTCCACCTTCTTCATCCTAGATCCATTTACACTCTTGCATCAACAACTACACCCTCTTCACCCTAAAATGTTATACAGTTTTTACCAACTACCTCGCTCTCTCCGACGTAGAGCCATTTACACGTTTGCACCAAAAATAATTCTGCTCTTTCAGCCCTAGCTAGATGAACACACTTACATCAACATGACCCTACACTTGTACCAACACATCTCCACCTTATCTTCCCTGGCCAGATTCCCACACAACCATACACCAACAACCGTTCTCTCTCCTATACCTTCCTAAAGTAGATCCACACTCGTATATAAACATCCCCATGCACCCTCTATCAGCAATCGCTACAGTGAAGCCACCTCCTCAGATCAACAACACTGCCCTCTCTTCCTTAACTTTACACCCAGCCAATGCTCAATCTGTAGCCACCACACTACACAAACCCCAGCTAACTACACACACACACACACACACTCTCGGCTCTCTTTCTGCTCGGCTCGCCTCCTGATGAATGGGCCGAGTTCATAGCGCCGTAGGTTCCCTGTAATGACTTATTTACTGATATTGATGATCCAAATTTGGAAAGCCATTCATCCAGGTGGTGGTGGTGGTGGTAGTGGTGGTGGTCGGATCTATATGTATGTATGGGTTGTGGTGAGAGGGTGAAGGGGTCGACTATAGAGGATGTGGTCGGTGTGCAATATGTGACTATCCGCGTTGTGTAAAGTGGGTGTTGTTATTAGCGCTTATTACGATTTAGTTGTATTGTAGTGCATACCTGTGTGTGTGTGTGTGTATGTGTGTGTGTGTGTGTGTGTGTGTTACAACTGTGTATATTATGTTACGTAGAGTCACTAGCAAACAGATAAGGGACACAATTTGTAGTTTCACATAAAAATACTAAGTTCTCCATAAGCAATAAATTGTTAAACAGTCCAGTTACATTTTCTTTCTACACTAATCATACATAAGCTTCACTTACTGGTGAGCAGGAAACACTAACAAATTACATAGTGTGTGTGGAGCAGGGATCACAAACAGTGTCTCTCATTCATCTGGTTGAGACTGAACCATACATGTACAGTCACGAGCACTAATAAGTATACAGCTTTGGTTTGAGCTTTGAACAGTCCACCAATTCACCAACAAAGTAATTCCAATGGAGATCTTATCGTGCATTTATTTACCGTCTTTAGGTATTCAAAACACACCTGAATACTTATTAGTGCTCGTGACTGTACAGTAAACGATTTTAGTCTGAGAACATTTACGAATTGAATAACAGTAGTCAAGCAGAAATCATAACTTCATCGACCTCTTACTCTTACTCAGATGGAATATACACTGTTGGAAAAACTAATTACATCAGGAAAACCCAATTAGCATTCTAAAATATATGAATAAATTCCGCTGCGATGCATCATTACTAATCGGATATCGCATTATGTATGAACCAGTGAGCTAATAAGGAGATGGGGCTTAATCGTCATATTAATTTGTACGATAAATAATAACCAACACTTGCGATCCAGAATTTTTTTGTTTTCCAGGACCCACTGTGGATTGTGTGACACTATACTAAAAAGAGTTCCAATATTTAGAGCTGGAATGATCGGTGGAAATGGTTCAGGACTGTGTCAGATAAATTGAAACGTCAACAAAACTGCTGGATATAAATTTTGGATCGCGACTATATATACCTCTCCACCTGATGCGTTATAACGAAGCTGATCACAACTGAAACCTGCAAAAACACTACGAGAGAAAAATACATGGTAGGAGCTGTAACAGTGGATAGGAGCGACACGAACACGAGTATCTATCACATAACAACCCTACAGGTTTTCTTATGGGGTAGCTATATTCATGGATAGGAGCGACACGAACACGAGTATCTATCCCATAACAACCCTACAGGTTTTCTTATGGGGTAGCTATATTCATGGTTGTAGTAGAGGAGCTTGATGGTTTATAACTGGACGTGCTTGGTTGGTATTTCATCTCGTATCCTCTCTCTTACCACTGTCAAAATCTCTCTCTTCTACGTCATTTCTATCCCCTCCTCCAGCCACCATGGGATAATTCCTATATTGTGTTGTTGCCTCTTGTAATGAATGTGATTTCGACCACAAAATTTTGCTGCCTGATTCTACTATAACATTATTATTGTTGATGTCATTCCCTCCTCAGTCCCAAACTCCAGCTCCTCGCCTTCTCTCTTTCACTAGCTGGACCTGGAACGACACTGGAACACACACACACACACACACACACACACACACACATGGTAAGGAGATAAGTATTAATATGTAGGGAAGCGTTGTGTAGATCATAAACAACATAGCTAAAGGAACTGAGGCAAGGGAGTACCACACAAAACCGTGATGATTAATTAAGAGAAGTGTTATGATGTGGGTAAATTAGAGGCTCCTGGCTACACCTACCTATTAAACAAAAGATGATCGACAACAGGTGTACTGAATTAACCTGTCTGTTTCTTGGTATAGTTTATAGATATCGTTAGCCCTCTAATTCGTAACCATTATAATACACTTTGGAGATTAAATAATACGTTCATGCATGTTGACAGTCGGATTCATAAAGATATCACACAGTTTATCTTTTTTTTTTTTTACTGGCATGTTCAAGTCGAGTACTTTTTTTTCCCTAGTTTTTTTTTTCATTTTCACTTGATATTTCTTCATTTTCACTTAATATTTGGTTCTTTGTTGATGTCTCATTGAATAACTACTGGTAATTTCCCTACCTACAAACTTGACCATTTTGCTGTCTCTACCCCCTAAACTCCTCCCTCTCAACTCAACCCCTTCCCCTTCCTACACTACTTACTCATCCCATTTTTCTTTCTATGGCCCCTACACACACCCTTCTCTTCCTTGTTCTACTCTTCCTTGCCTTCTCTTATTTTTCCACTCTTTACCTTCCAAGCAGATCCTATTATCCTCAATGTCCTTATTATATTCTCTACTCAACCTTATCCCTGTGTGCTCAACCCCTCCTTTCCCTACCTACCACCTCTTTACCCTCTCTACCACCTCGTTTCTCTACCCCCCTCCCACCTTCTTCCTCTCTCTATAACCTCCTTTCCCTACCTACCACCTCTTTACCCTCACTACCATTCCTTTCTCTCCCTCTCACTTCTATGCCCCCTCTACCACCACCATTCCCTCCCTACCTACCACCTCTTTACCCTCACCACCACTTCCTTCTCTCCCTCTCACCACCACCACCTTCCTCTCCCTTATCTCTCCCTCCGTGTGAGTGTGACAGCGGGGTGCCAGAGTGAGTGTGCGTGGCTCTCCTTCAGTCGTGGCCTCACCAAGACAAATGGTGCCCAAGTTAGGAGAGGCGCCCCACACCCTAATGACATATTGAATGATATTAATGAAACCAGAGTCTGCATCACTCACGACTCCCTCCACTCATGGACTCTCTCTCTCTCTCTCTCTCTCTCTCTCTCTCTCTCTCTCTCTCTCTCTCTCTCACGCACACGCACATACTTTATTACATACACACACACACATACACACACACACACAACTCTCTCTCTCTCTCTCTCTCTCTCTCTCTCTCTCTCTCTCTCTCTCTCCTCTCTCTCTCTCTCTCTCTCTCTCTCTCTCTCTCTCTCTCTCTCTCTCTCTCTCTCTCTCTCTCTCTCTCTCTCTCTCTCTCTCTCTCTCTCTCTCTTACACACGCACATACTTTATCACACACACATACACACACACACACACACACATACACATACATATACACATACACATACACACACACTCACATACACACACTCTCTCTCTCTCTCTCTCTCTCTCTCTCTCTCTCTCTCTCTCTCCTCTCTCTCTCCTCTCTCTCTCTCTCTCTCTCTCTCTCTCTCTCTCTCTCTCTCTCTCTCTCTCTCTCTCTCTCTCTCTCTCTCTCCATGCTGTGTGCTTTGTGTCCATCCCTAACCAGTCATTATAGCAATCACATTACCGGGGCTATACAGTAATATAACCAAGCCATTATCACGACCACATTACACTGCAAATGTTAAACAGCTCATGAAAATCCCACCAATATTAATGGCATTATGATCATGACGGGAGGGACAGAGGTTGTTTGTCCTCTCTCAAAAGTGAATTATTGTGAGGTAGGAAATGAGTTGTGTGATACGTGTTATGGGTATTGGATAGATAGTATGTTGTGGTGAAGGTAGTGAATGAGGTGTTGTGAGTTGTGAGAAATGTGTCATGATTATTGGTTACGTTGTGGTGAAGGTATTATTGAGTTGTGAGTGGGTAGATGAGTTGTGAGTGACTAATGTGCTTGAGAGATGGGATTGAGTTGTGAGTGGAGGAGAAATAATAATTGTGAGTGGGGAAATACATGGTTGTGAGTGGATAATGAGTTGTGAATATAGGAGATATATATATGGGTCGAAAATTAATTATCCTTAAGGAAATGAGGAGTGGAGAAAAAGTTTATGAGAGAGAAAGTGAGTGTTGAGTGAGAGATTAGTTGTGAGAGAAAAGTATGACTGAGTGGAGATTGAGATCAGTGGGGAATGTGATATGAGTGGAAAATGTGAGTGTGAGTGGAGAATGGGTTGTGATTGGAAAAACAGAATATTTTATGAGTAAGAATTGGGTTGGAGTGTGAAATGAATTGTGAGCGGAGAATTAACTTTAAAGAGGAATATATGTTGAGATAAAACAAAAATAAGTTGGGAGTGACAAAAATGAGTTTAAGAAGCAAGTTGTGAGTGAGATGTTAGCAGGATGGGAAAGGATTTGACTTGGAAATGAGTTTTGACTGAGAAATTAATCAACTGAGGGAAAAAAATAGTTGTCTTGGTAATGAGCTCTGAGGAGATGAAAGGACTAATGCTGTAGTAAGTGGGGCTACGGGTCGTGTGTAGAATATCCTTACAGTTCATCTGATACCACAACAAACTATCTTCAGCAGTACAGTCACGAGCACTAATATGTATACAGCTTTGGTTGAAGCTTTGAACAGTCCAATTCACCAACGAAGCAATTCCAATGGAGATCTTTTTGTGCATTTATTTACTGCCTCTAGGTATTCGAAGCACACCTGGATACTTATTAGTGCTCGTGACTGTACACTCGTGATATATAATTTCTGACCAGTGTGTGAGGAGTAGAAAGCTTCGAATCGCCTGGTATTGCTCATTTCCCCAACCAGTACACCTATAGAGGCTGAGTTCGAATGCAGCTTGTGTGTGTGTGTGTGTGTGTGTGTGTGTGTGTGTGTGGTGCCTGCCGTTCGTCTCTGGTCAGAAATTACGTATCACGAGTGTACACCAATTCAACTAAACAGTATTATGATGTACGGTCAGATTCTATAGTTATGTCCGTTACCACCAGAGGGCACTGTGATCACATTATTGTTGGTGAAGATTTTTGTGTTTACTTTTCACAAATAAACTGGTTCTTGTGAGAAATCTGGACTAGCTTACTCTCCACAGTCATAATTATACGAGATGTTTAAAAGTAAATGTGTAGTTGCGTACTGTACACTTGCAATCCAAAATTTGTATCCAGGTCTTGTTGAAGTTTCGAATCATTTGACATACTAGTGAACTAATTACAACGCTTATACCATTTCATATTTAATTGAGTTCGCTTAATACTCGATAAGGCTATTCGAAGCAAGCCTGGATACATATTTTGGATTGCGAGTGTACATTACCACAGACCAAGCGATTACACTGACTTATGTTAGGAAGGGACATGACTATACTGTATATATTCTGACTGTACACTCGCGTACCATACATAATGGAGGCTTTGAGCAAGATTAAGACAAGATTAAGTGTGTCTTAATCTTGGCTTTGGATAGGCTGTAATCCTTAGCCCACCTGAGTCGAAACCTGAGATCTGAAGCAGGCGGTTTCTGGACTACAACCCGGGCGCCCCAAGCCATCACGAGGTCACACACATCTCGAACTAATGCTCCAGAACTCGGGCTTCGACTCGGGTGGGCTAGAGCATCCTCCAGTCCTCCATACTGCATCAACCAACAGACTCTCTCAGTAATGGAGTGGGTATACCTCTTGGGTTGGTGTCAGTTCCCATTGTAATAGATTGAGGGTCAATTCCACAGTGGTATTCGTTTGTTAGCTTCCTTCCCAATCACACCTGTAAGGCTTCATTATTTTCCAAAGGCTGAGTATCCACATTCACAAAATCTATTAGAACAGTTAGATAATGATGATCACTGCATAGTTTACTCACAAAATTCATTAAATAATTCAGCCATAAGTCATTTAAACGGCTAACATTTTTTCGTTTGCGTGCTTACAAACCACTACCAACGACTGTGGAATCGACCCTTAATCTTGATATACACGTTGTTTCGTGGCATAGTGTGGAGGAATCAATAGCCTCCAATGCCTCAGCGAAATCTTGGTTCTTTTAACAGTCCCCTTTGAATTCGGGATCTTCTTTCGGATCGGAATAAAGCTCCAGAAGTGTTCGAATATTCAGATTCACGACCAGTACGGCAGGAAGATGCAGCCCACCATCCCACAGCCTCAGTATCTGTCTCATTGGTGTGTGTAGTTGTTGCAGCTACTCTACTCTATGTCATGGAGTATTATCATGGATTCCTGAGTGTTGGCAAGTTCATTAGTGAAGTGTTCTCGGTTACAAGGCACTGGGATGTTATTAGTGACTGAATTATTGAGTGTGGTAAGTAAATAGTGAAATAAAACAGTGATGAAAGTGTAAGATCTCTGACGACACCAACATGTCTCGTGAGTGTAAGTCCTTGAATTTATAGCACACACCTGGTGAAAAGTAAAGTGATTATGGATGCTGATTATTGAAAAGAAGTGGACAGATATGCTGTAATAATACGCTTTGTGAATAAGTATGTTCCAAATTTGGTGAAATTATTACAACCGATAGTATACTGTTTCGATACTCACTAGTGCTTTCCTTTCAATATTAAGGCTAAGAAAGATACTGTATAAGCTACGAAGCATCGCAAAGCCTCATTTTTCCTTCCAAAAATGAAAGAAATTAAAAAAAAAAGAGAAGAGAAAGAAAATCTGAAGTACTACCCTATCGGCCATGGAACAACTGAAAGGCTGGAAGAACCACCAATGGAATCAGACGCGATGGAAGAAGGTACAGTACAGTCGGCGGCAGAAGTCCTGTCGCCTCACCTGCTTCACCGAGACGCACAGTGTTCATGGACTCGAGAAATGCGCATGTTTTCTACACCTAATAATCTCGAGTCTATGAACATTGCGTGCCTCGGTGAAGCAAGTGAGGCGACAGGACTTTTGCCGCCGACTGTACATTATTACTTTGGGGACAGTGTTGATGCTAATTTGTATTTTCCATTATATAGCATAAGTAGTTTATCTCAGCAAAGTCCTGGCTGATCTATTTAATGAATGCTTACACAAGTTATTGCTGACATTGGCATACCTTAAGCTTACAGTAATAATCATCAACTTCGTCATTAATTTATTATACGACATAACTCGAATGATCTCAGAAATCCCGCCTCGTTATGAATTTTGATGTGAATCGGGCAACCTATACTTCACATTATGCACAATACCACAATGAAAGTTTTAGTTATCTGTCTTGCACAATTAGGCAATCAAATGTGTCAAATTTACCACCTTAACTTAGGATGTCGTGGTCCAGGGTAGGTTAGGTCTAGTAAATTCACTGGAGGTTAGACGAAATTTGGCTTGGGTTATCCAATTTTCGACGATTATAGCTGGTCATCAATTCAGAATCGAAGCCAAATATGCTTTGTGTTTTCCCATTCCGGTATATATTAAGGACCCTGTGATCATGTATGAGACTTGGTGGCTTCTGATTCCTGCTGACCTTGCTAGGAAACAAGCTCATTCAATATAGGTGCTGTTTCGTGGCAATATTTGAAGGCCTCACTAACCTCTAAAAATCTGACTACATCACAGTGTCCCTTAATTAAGCCTCTCAGTTCGCACTTGTTCGTGTTTGCGTTACTGACCTCGTTGTAAATCACTAACCTCTTCCCTCATCATCATAACCTTAGTACCAGTGTGAAATGTTTGGAGAAATAGAAAGAGTTAGTTGTGAGCAAGTTGTGATCTCAACCTGGAAAAGTGTGATATGTGAGTGCAACACTTTTTCAGCTGTATATCGGATCGATTTCGTTTAATCTCTCTCTCTCTCTCTCTCTCTCTCTCTCTCTCTCTCTCTCTCTCTCTCTCTCTCTCTCTCTCTCTCTCTCTCTCAATTTATCTATCTATTCATCTATTTATCTCTCTCCTTTCCCTCCTAACACCCTCTTCTACCATCTCTCTCTCTCTCTCTCTCTCTCTCTCTCTCTCTCTCTCTCTCTCTCTCTCTCTCTCTCTCTCTCTCTCAATTTATCTATCTATTCATCTATTTATCTCTCTCCTTTCCCCCCTAACACCCTCTTCTACCATCTCTCTCTCTCTCTCTCTCTCTCTCTCTCTCTCTCTCTCTCTCTCACCAACAACAACTTCTCCTCCACCTCCTCCTCGCATCTCTCTTTCTCTCTGCTATCTGTTGACATGAGGCGAGGCTGAGATCTGGGAAACCTGCCATATGAGAGAAGCTTAGCCTTGCTGATCCCACACTCATATTACAGTCCTGATGAGATTCGCGGATTTCACGGCAGAGTTTATGGAAGGGCGACTCCAGGCGTTGGTATGTAGATTGAAACTTGGGATGAGACAAAGTGCAGTGGTGTAGGCGAGGTGTGTTTGTGTGTGTGTGTGTGTGTTCGGTGGATTGTTGCTATGTGTGTGTGTGTGTGTGTGTGTGTGTGTGTGTGTGTGTGTGTGTACATTACATTGTTGTGTTTTTGTGTGTGTGTGTGTGTAGTTCGTTGTTGCTATGTGTGTGTGTGTTCGGTGGATTGTTGCTGTTATGTGTGTGTGTACAGTACTTTCTTGTGTGTGTGTGTGTTTTCGGTGGATTGTTGCTACTATGTGTGTGTGTGTGTGTGTGTAGTTCGTTGTTGCTATGTGTGTGTGTGTGTGTTTTCAGTGGATTGTTGCTATATGTGTGTGTGTGTGTGTAGTTCGTTGTTGCTATGTGTGTGTGTGTGTGTGGTTCGTTGTTGCTGTGTGTGTGTGCGTATGTGTGTGTGTGTGTGTGTGTGTACATTACGTTGCTTCTGCTATAATGTGCACGTCTGATGTTGTTGCATATTGTACACATTGCATAACGTTCTGGTGTGTGTGTGTGTGTGTGTGTGTGTGTGTGTGTGTGTGTGTGTGTGTGTCGCCATGATATGAGTGTTTAAGTTTCATGTATGTATGGTTAGTGTGTGTGTGTGTGTGTGTGTGTCAGTCTGTAAGTTTCATGTTTGTATGGGTTGTGTGTGTGTGTGTGTGTGTGTGTGTGTGTGTGTGTGTGTGTGTGTGTGTGTGTGTGTGTGTGTGTGTGTGTGTGTGTGTGTGATGTAAGCCCTCAGAATCTTGTTATGAGCTTGAGTGATTAAGTCTTGCTTAGTGTGTGTATGCATGAGGGTTGTTGGATCATGGGGATTGAGCATGGGGTTGAAACATGAGGCCAGACATTGTTGGTGATGGAGCATAGTGTGAGACATACATTGGTGATGGAGCATAGTGTGAGACATTAGTGATGGAGCATAGTGTGAGATATTGGTGATGGAGCATAGTGTGAGACATACATTGGTGATGGAGCATAGTGTGAGACATACATTGGTGATGGAGCATAGTGTGAGACATACATTGGTGATGGAGCATAGTGTGAGACATACATTGGTGATGGAGCATAGTGTGAGATATTGGTGATGGAGCATAGTGTGAGACATTGGTGATGGAGCATAGTGTGAGACATATATTGGTGATGGAGCATAGTGTGAGACATTGGTGATGGAGCATAGTGTGAGACATACATTGGTGATGGAGCATAGTGTGAGACATACATTGGTGATGGAGCATAGTGTGAGATATTGGTGATGGAGCATAGTGTGAGAAATTGGTGATGGAGCATAGTGTGAGACATACATTGGTGGTGGAGCATAGTGTGAGACATACATTGGTGGTGGAGCATAGTGTGAGACATTGGTGATGGAGCATAGTGTGAGACATTGTTGATGGAGCATAGTGTGAGACAGTGTGTATGGCATGTGATAGCAGAAGAATAGTATGTAGAGCCGGAGCATAGTATAGGTAGGAGAAATATGTAAAAGATGGAGCATAATGTGTGTACTATCAAAGACAAAACTCGTGTCGTGAAAGCTAATGAAAATATTATATGGTAGAAGACTAAACATACTGGGCCTAAAAGTTACTATAGTGGGACTTTCATTATGTTTCACAAGCTATATTAAATTATTGGACAAGACAGCGACACGAGTTTTGTCTTTGATATAATTATAGTACACTCGCAATCCAAAATTTATATCCAGATCTTGTTGAAGTTCCGAATCATTTGACACACTAGTGAACCAATTACAATGCTTATCCTGTTTCATATTTGCATGAACTCGCTTAATACTCGATCAGGCTATTCGAAGCAAGCCTGGATACATATTTTGGATTGCCAGTGTACTTGCATGGTATAATTAGAGCATGCTGTGTGAGCGTTACTGGTTGATTCCGCTTAAGGGGATGTGGGAGTAGGGGACAGGCTTTGGGGGGGGGGGGGTTTGGGGGGTGCAGGAATAGGGGGACAGGCTTGGGTGGGTAGAAAGCCTGTCCCCTATTCCCGCACCCTCCTAACCCCCTCCCCCAAGCCTGTCCCCCTACTCCCGCACCCACCAAACCCCCCCCAAGCCTGTCCCCTACTCCCACACACCCCTAACCCCCCCCCCAAGCCTGTCCCCCTATTCCCGCACCCCCTTAAGGGAGTAGCGTGAGTTTGGGAGCTACAAGTTCTCATACTGTTATTGTCATACTGTTATTGTCATACTGTTATTGTCATACTGTTATTCTCATACTGTTATTCTCATACTGTTATTCTCATACTGTTATTCTCATACTGTTATTCTCATACTGTTATTCTCATACTGTTATTCTCATACTGTTATTCTCATACTGTTATTCTCATACTGTTATTCTCATACTGTTATTTAACGGGAGATTCGATTTGAGGGTAAATTGGTTTGGCTGCTGATTCCTCCAAATTATGCCACGAAACAGATCCCTTATTAAAGTACAATTAATGGCGTGTGTTTCCTGGCATAGTTTGGAGGAATCATACTGTAGACCTTCAATTTCACCAAGAACAGAATTTCCCCCTATTTATTCCTCCACCATCTTGAGGCTTAGTACAATTTTATGTTATTAAGGGAAGGAACTCGTACCATCATATTGGAGAGCTACTGATTCCTCTAAACTATGTCACGAAACAGATCCCCTATTCATATCATTGAAGTGATTTGTTTCCTGGCATACTTTGGAGGAACCAGTAGCACTCCAATTTACCAAAAGAGGTCCTCCCCTTAACTGAAATGATCTGTGATGCTCTCGGCTATTCGAAGGTTGAAAATTCATCCCAACAACGTCGTGAAGCAAGTATACAGTCACGAGCACTAATAAGTATACAGGTTTGGTTGATGCTTCGAACAGTCCAATTTCACCAACGAAGCAATTCCAATGGAGGTCTTTCTTATTGTGCATTTATTTACTGTCTCCAGGTATTTGAAGCACACCTGTATACTTATTAGTGCTCGTGACTGTACATACCATAATATATAGGCTGTTTTGTGACGGAGTTTGGAAGAAATGGAAACTTGAAGAAACGGAAACTTGAAGAAACTTGAAGAAACTTGAAAGAGGTTAGCGGTAATACCAATGTTTGTAGAGCTACGAGAAACATAAAACTATAGTTCCATCTACTAGTGCAGAGGAAACGTAATATCCTAACATTGCAAGTAATCATTAGAAAATTATGTAGGTATCACTGATTTACACACATTACTATAGTTCTCATTTCCTTCGATGTTTGTGTACTACGGTTGACAAAAGTTCGTTCCTTTACCCAGACACACTATGACTGATTATATATGTAGTTCGAATGATAATACACAGTTGGCCATCTATTCTCTTTTGTTTAGTAATTCGAACCACAAGTGTTTCAGTGATATTGAGGCTGTTAGAGGGAATGAACCTTTGTGGACCATATTATAGTACAGTCGCGGCACATAGTCCTTGACCAGGGTGTAAGGGCAAAGTCTGATCAAGGACTATGTACCGCGACTGTACCTTCGTGTATATTCGAAGGCACCGATTTTCGCCAAACTGTGACAGGAAACAAAGGCCCTCAGTATATTATTATGTTCTGTGTCGTAGTAGTGTTTGTAAGCTTATGTTCCATACACACTTTGTTCCTGTTTATGAAGTCTATAATATACACAATTGTTTACTTTAATTTTCATACATGTACGATAAACCCATTTTAGTTTCATTTTAACCACACGTCATTGTTGTGTTAAGAGTTACTGTTCGTTCTATCATTTATGTTCAAAAGTCATTGTCACAAAATTACAATGATAGCGATAGTGGTTCGGGAAAACATAGATAACAATGTCACCGTTGGAAAATTTGTCCTGAAAAAATATATAATTCTCTGAAAGATTCGACGAAATAAGAAAGCCACTGCCACTCGCAATTTGGCTTAGAGTCCCTTTTTCCCCTGCAGACACGGCTGGCTTGGCCCCCCCTTCCCACCCATCACCCCCAACCCGGCACCCTCTCACCCCCACTTCCAAATGTCGACCTGGGCAGAGTGTATTAAAGTAGCATTAACAATAACAAACCCCATGTATGCATATGCAAAAGCGAGAGACGAGGTTGTCAAACATATTCATTCCCTTTTAATCTCCATGGCAATCAGTTAACCTCAGTTATTTACCACGGATTAATCAGACTGTAAAATTCCATCATACGATCCGGGCTGAGCCGGTGGTACACGCGCACACAATCAAAAACAACCCAATATTTCGGGATCGACTCCACAAATACGTCAAAAGGCCGGTCATGCGGACGTAAACCCCCGCGCCGCAATTATTGAACTGTTCCGTGTGACTGGTCCAGCAGCCAAAGCCCCGTGTGTCTCTGTGGAGTGGCAGAGTGGGTGGTAGTGGTAGTGGTGGTGGTGTTCAGGTGAAATTGAGGTATTGGTGTGGAAGGGGTGGGTGGGCTGTTGGGTGAGTTGTTGGTGGTGATGCTGGTAAATTGTGATGGTGAAATTGAGGTGGTGGGTGGGTGGGTTGTTGGTGGTGGTGATGCTGGTAAATTGGGTTGGTAAAGTTGAGGTGGTGGAGTTGGAAGGGGTGGGTTGGTTCATGGGTGTGTTGTTGTTGGTGGTGATGCTGGTAAATTGGTGATGGTGAAGTTGAGGTGGTGCATGGAGTTGAAGGGGTATAGGTGGGTGGTGGAGGTGAATAGAGGTGGTAAAGTGGGAGGGGTATAAATTGTGTAAGTATATTGTGGTGGTGGTGGTAGTGGTGGTGGAGGCGTTGGTGAAGTTGCAGTGGTGAGGTGGCAGAGTGGTGATGGAGATGGTGTTGGTGGTGGTGATGGAGTTGGTGATGGTGTTGGTGTTGGAGATGGTGTTGGAGATGGTGTTGGAGATGGTGATGGTGTTGGTGATGGTGTTGGTGGTGATGGTGATGGTGGTGTTGGTGATGGTGTTGGTGATGGTGTTGGTGTTGGTGATGGTATTGGTGGTGGTGGTGGTAGTGGGGGCCTTACATGGAGGTTTGTGGTACCCTTGGTGAATTCAGATGAAGGGGTTGATTACATTTTTGCACTGTATAGAGAGTTTGAGTGGATTGTGATGGTGGTGAAATGATATGGCAAGGCAATGTTACTCAGAAGTGAAGCCGTGATGAAATGGTACCCTCAGTTTAAGTTGCGAGGTGCATGAGTGGTGGTGTAAGCTGAAATGGCGTCAGGGTGTGAAACTACTGTGGCTGGATGGATGATGGGTGTACTGAGGTGACAAGAGGAGGGTGACTACAGAGCGCTGGGATGCTGGATTGAACACTGGTTGGTATAAAGGTTGGCTGGCGGGGAGGGCTGATGAGTTGTGATTGCAGGCGCGTGTTGTGATGGAGAGACGAGGTAGAATGGAGAGCACACACACACACACAGGGAGAGAGAGAGAGAGAGAGAGAGAGAGAGAGAGAGAGAGAGAGAGAGAGAGAGAGAGAGAGAGAGAGAGAGAGAGAGAGAGAGAGAGAGAGAGAGAGAGAGAGAGAGAGAGAGAGAGAGAGAGAGAGAGAGAGAGAGAGAGAGAGAGAGAGAGAGAGAGAGAGAAACAGAGAGAGACAGAGAGAGACAGAGAGAGTAGGTACAGGACTGCATGGAAAGTGACATGATATTGTACAAGAAGAGGCAGGTATTATGGTTGGTGTAATAGGGAATACAAGAGACGAGAAGAGAGATGATCAAAATAAACAGCAACCCTTACAAAATTAACAGACAGGAAAAGAGGTAATGGAGATTGAGGTTTGAGGTGAGTTAAATATATAATGTAGGTGAGGATACATTGTTAGGATGCTTTAAATGGTAGGAAAGATATTATCGTAGTGAGTTTGTTTTAATACCTTGCTGCTGCCAGACCTTAAACACATTACGTGGGTAGATTCAGTGTTTTATGAATAGAAAAAAGATTCCTAGTAGGTTGCTGTTCACATACTTTTAGCATATGATAACAAATGCTGAAACAATTCTGTATCTCTCAACTTGATAATAATAAGTTAACAAGAGACATAAAATTACGAAATTGTGCAAATATCTGTGTAACAATAATGTACCGTAATCACATTTGTAGTCGCACAGAAAGGAAGGATGAAATGTCATAATAGAGTTCTCCAAGCTGGCTAGTAAGAAAGCTGGATAGGAATTGTGTTAAATATTCGAGGGTGTATAAGGAAGGAGTGTTTATCTTGGGGTTTCTATATCTATGTTTGTGTGAAGAATAACTGTATAATCCTATCACTCCTTTCACTAGCTTATGAGGAAGAATGAGAGGAATTGTGTTTAAGGACCCTGTGATCGTGTATGGGAATTGGAGGCTTCTGTTTCCTCCCGACTTTGCCACGAAACATGCTCCTTCCCTATAGGTGGTGTTTCGTGGCAATATTTGAAGGCCTCGTTTACCTCCAATTTTCTGACTACATCACAGGGTCCTTAATGTCCGAGGTTGCATGTGGAAATAGTGTTTGTCTTGGGGTGGCTATGACTGTCTACGTTTGTGTGAAGAATAACTGTATCATCATATAATTAAAAACTCGAGAGGGTGCAACCATGTAAATTATATTAAAAGTCGTACAGTCACCAGCAAAAGTATGCCGACACTTGCTTGTGGCATTATGTTTTTAAATCTAACACGCTACTCTTTCTCCGTACATCTTTCATATTGAAGAAGGTGCAAGAGAAGAATGACACGTGTATGAAAAAGTTTGTTGTTACCTACGAACGACATTTCACGGGATACAAGCAAAATGAAAGAATGGAGTGTTCGGACAATTTATACACGTGACTGTACAGTACTATACCTACACCCATTGCCATGCCTGCCTCATTGTTCTATGGTATTCGAACCGAGGCTAGTGGAGCTGTTTAATCAAGCCCGCTATCCACTGGGCCACTACGGCTCCAAAAGCATGACACTGGAAGATAACATAAATCGCCTGCCACAAAACAACCATGCAAGCGGGGCTCACAAATACTATTCCATACTGCGGATTAAGGCCCCTGTGATCGTGTATGAGAGCAGGTGGCTTCTGATTCCTCCTGACTATGCCATGAAACAAGATCCTTCAATATAGTTGGTGTTTCGTGGCAATATTTGAAGGACTCACTAACCTCCAATTATTTAACTACATCACGGGGTCCCTTAAGGTAGATTCACACATACCTACCAGTACACAAACATGCAAAGATACACACACACACACACACACACACACACACACACACACGTCATCACATATGCTATATAGACACACCCACACATACACACACCCGTAAGCTTGTCCTAACACACATACACGTACAGTATACACACAAAACACACACCAGAACACATAATCATCTGGCCTCAATGACTGGATGGGAAGTTACGTCAGTTTATTCTTATGATTATAGCTCACGATAAAAATTCATGAGTAATAAAATAGATGTAAGTAATCTGAACATGTAACTAACTATTCAATAAGCTTGTTTTGTTGACATAATTATACACCTGATGCTTTCGTTATAAAAGGGGTAATTGTTTTTTTTTATTCTGGGATTTGGATGGCTATTGATTCCTCCAAGCTATGCTAAGACATAGATAAGATGCAAAGATGTTAGGATTGCTTTTAAGTTTTTTTTTTTTTTTTTTTTTTTTTTTTTTTTTTTTTTGCGGCTCTTTTGTCCAGCATTAATCCTCTTCCTCTCTTCAGTTATCTCTCCCGTCCTTCTTTTTCCTTCCTGTTTGTGTCCCTCCTTTGAGTATTTTTCTTTCGTTGTAGAAGGTCATTTTGTCCTAGCACAGTTTTCTTCCTTTCCCTTTATAATGGAATCAATATTCGAATAGAGTACGGTATGTGTTTTTTCAGTAAATCTTGAGGAATCAGTAACCTTCCTATATCCACATACATATTATGATTCCTTTGAGCGTGATATTCTGCAAACTTTTTATATGTCGGAAAGTCTAAACGAGTAAGTTATTTGCACTAATTTTGCAAGAATGGAATGGGACTTTTTCATCGACTTAACCATCTCTCCAAGCATCCACATGAATTCTGGTTGTAATTATTCATTATAGGATAGCACAGTTAACATATTTTTACGAGTATTTTTTTTTTTCTTTATATGAACTGTATATGTTGATAAGTATATTTCATTTTAATTACTTTTATAGGCAGTACCCATATTCTGTGAACCGTGACCACGACCTGAGTTCTGGCAAAGCGAGTCAATTTTGCCGCCAGATCCAACCCAGCATTTTGGTGCGAACAGGAGTCAAGCTGCGTTTGTGGGGTGGGGGTGGGGGTGGGGGAGCTGACGAGTGGATTAGCGGCGTGTTTTGGAAAGCCTCTCATGAGCCCCCCCCCCCCCTCTACTCCTGTATGTTCTCTCTCCTCCCCCTCTTTCTCCCACGTGTACCCCTTCCACTTCCCCCCTCCTCCTTCTCTCCCTCCTTCTCCCACATGTGCCCCCCACCCTTCCTGCGCCCCCTCCCCCCCCTTCCTGCGAGTGGTGTTCCAGCCAGCAGGAGAGTCGAGTGTTAAGCTGTTTTTATGATCCTATCAAAAATTTTGCTGGAGCTTTCAATCCACCGCACCCAAACCAGGACAGATGTTATGTCTTTCCTGGTGGTGGTAGTGGTAGTGGTAGTAGTGGTAGTGGTGGTGGTGGTGATGGTAGAAAGGGGTGTGTGTAGTGGTGGTGATGACATTGTGTGGTGGTGGTAGTAGTATTGCTGGTGGTAGTGATAGTAGAAGGGGTGTGTTTAGTGGTGGAGTTAGTTTGTTGGTGACTTGGACTGTTCAGAGCTTCAACCAAAGGGGTTGCTGATGATGTAATGTTTAGAACACTCGCCTCGCAAGCGAGAGATCCAGGGTTCGATCTCCAGGTCAGTGGAATTGTTGGACAATTTTCCAAGCCCCCTATGTCCCTGTTCACCTAGCAGTAACTAGGTACCCGGCTGTAAGAACAAGGATACCAACCTTGTAGGCTGGGGGAAGATGTGTTATTGTAACTAGACTTGACTGCCTTAATGACCAACACCATGAGTCGATAGGCATAAAGCACAAAATCATCTTCTTTCTTCAACCAAAGCTGTATACTTATTAGTGCTCGTGACTGTACAATGAGTCACTGATAATACAAGGGGTGATGAAGAAGATTTATTATGATGTATCTGTGTGTAATTGAAGGACAGCCAAAACGATCTGATCACTGATAAAGACCCAGATATTTTGGTGTGTGTGATAAAGCCCCAGACATTTTTTTTTTTTTTTTGTGTGTGTGGGATGTGAGACGGTGGTAGTGTTTTGGTGTGTGGCTGTTTGATAATGGTGGTGGTGATTAATGATAGTTGTGGTAGTGTTGGTCGTGGTGGTGTCAGTTGTATGAGTAATGGCTGTGATGGTCGTATTTAATGTTGAGGTAGTGGTGATATGATTGGCAACAGTGGTAATTGTAGTGGAAGTGGTGGAAATGGTAGTGGAAGGAATGACAATAGTAGTGATAGTGGTAGAAAAGTTTGTAATAGTAGTAGTAGTAGTAGTAGCAGTGACGGTGGTGAAAGGGATGATAGTTGTGGTGGTAGTGGTGGATAAGACAGTAGTAGTAGTAGTAGTAGTAGTAGTAGTAGTAGTAGTAATTATGGGAATAGGGATGATAATGGTGGTTAAAATGGTAGAAATGGTGGATGAGACAGTAGTAGTAGTAGTAGTAGTAATTATGGGAAGAGGGATAATAATGGTAGTTATAATGGTTGTAGTGGTGGATGAGACAGTAGTAGTAGTAGTAATTATGGGAAAAGGGATAATAATGGTGGTTATAATGGTGGAAATGGTAGATGAGACAGTAGTAGTAGTAGTCGTAGTAGTAGTAGTAGTAATTATGGGAAAAGGGATGATAATGGTAGTTATAATGGTGGAAATGGTAGATGAGACAGTAGTAGTAGTAGTAGTAATAATAATGGGAAAAGGGATAATAATGGTTGCTATAATGGTAGAAAAGATAAGCGGTAGTAATGACGGAGGTGAAAGTGATGACAGTAGTGGTGATGTATATAGACAACCATTAAGGGAGGAATCTCTTGTTGGGTAATTGGAAGGCTACTGATTCCTCCAAACTATGCCAGGAAACAAATGACCCTAGTGTTACAAATAGAGGATCTGTTTCATGGTATAATTTGGAGGAATCACTAGCCCATCATTGGAGTGCCTTGATTCCTCCAAAGTATGCCAGGAAAAAACAGGACCAGAAGAACAAAAATATATTCCTCCCTTAAGGGGGTATATAGCTCATTGTTTTGGGTGGTAAATCTGGAGCAAAATGATTCCTCCAAACTATTCCAGGCAACGGGATACCATTATTTTTCTTCATGTGGGTCTGTTTCCTGGCATACTTTGGAGGAATCAAGGCGCTCCAGTCTATCAAAAGTATACTATCCCCTTAAGGACCCTGTGATGTTGTATGAAAAAGGGGGCTTCTGATTCCTCCTGACCATGCCACGAAACAAGTTCCTTCCCTATAGGTGTGTGTGTGTGTGTGTGTGTGTGTGTGTGTGTGTGTTTCGTGGCAATAATTGAAGGACTCACTAACCTCCAATTTTCTGACAACATCACAGGGTCCCTTAAGTCATCACTGTATTCGAATTTCACCATCACAGTCCACCCTTAAGGGAATAATAAATACACTTTTGATAATTCTGGAGCAAATGATTCTTCCAAACTATTCCAAGCAACAGAACACCAATACTTTTGTTCTTCTGGTCCTGTTTTTTTCCTGGCATACTTTGGAGGAATCAAGGCACTCCAATATACCAGAAGTGTGTTACCCCCCTTAATTAAACATAATTGGTGAGATCAGATGGACATACATAGCTTCCAATCTGATGGGAAAATCATACCACGTAAAAATATAAGTTAAAAAAAAAAAAAAAAAAAAAAAAAAAAAAACGAAGTGAAAAAAAGAAATTATTTAGAGACAATAACTCCCTCGAGCGAGACTTCCCTTGGATCAAAAACCACCTCGTCATCACCGTCTGGGTTTTTATGGGATATCTATACACCCCCAGTAATCTGCTCCTGGGCCATTATGATCCACTAAACCCTTCATTGAATTTGTAATGTCTTGATGTAGGACAGGAGTTCTCTGGTATGTTTCATCTCTGTCTCTGTCTCTGTCTCTGTCTCTGTCTCTCTCTGTCTCTCTCTCTGTCTCTCTCTCTGTCTCTCTCTGTCTCTCTCTCTCTCTCTCTCTCTCTCTCTCTCTCTCTCTCTCTCTCTCTCTCTCTCTCTCTCTCTCTGTCTCTGTCTCTGTCTCTGTCTCTGTCTCTGTCTCTGTCTCTGTCTCTGTCTCTGTCTCTGTCTCTGTCTCTGTCTCTGTCTCTCTGTCTCTCTGTCTCTCTGTCTCTCTGTGTCTCTCTCTCTCTCTCTGTCTCTGTCTCTGTCTCTGTCTCTCTCTCTCTCTCTCTCTCTGTCTCTGTCTCTGTCTCTGTCTCTGTCTCTCTGTCTCTCTGTCTCTCTGTCTCTCTGTCTCTCTGTCTCTCTGTCTCTCTGTCTCTGTCTCTGTCTCTGTCTCTGTCTCTGTCTCTGTCTCTGTCTCTGTCTCTGTCTCTGTCTCTGTCTCTGTCTCTGTCTCTCTCTCATTTGCGTTCAGTCTCACGTCTCACACCAAGCCTCATCAGGGAATGTTTTAACTATACTGTACCGCCATGGGGAAGGACACACTTGAAAGACACACTCGCAGGACACATTTAAAAGACGCACTCGCAGGACACATTTAAAAGATGCACTCGCAGGACACATTTAAAAGATGCACTCGCAGGACACATTTAAAAGACACACTCGCAGGACACATTTAAAAGACACACTCGCAGGACACATTTAAAAGACGCACTCGCAGGACACATTTAAAAGACGCACTCGCAGGACACATTTAAAAGACGCACTCGCAGGACACATTTAAAAGACGCACTCGCAGGACACATTTAAAAGACGCACTCGCAGGACACATTTGTTTGACACGCTCGAAGGACACATTCATAGGACACACTCGAAAGAAACTCACGAAAAACTCCTGTAGGACACATTCGCAGGACAGATTCGTGGGGGACGCTCATAGGGCACCACGCAGGACACTTTCACGGGACACACTCGCAGGACACATTCATGGGGGACGCTCATAGGGCACCACGCAGGACACTTTCACGGGACACACTCGCAGGACACATTCATGGGGGACGCTCATAGGGCACCACGCAGGACACTTTCACGGGACACACTCAAAGGCCACACTCCTATGAAAAAGCACTCGCATCTTTCACTAACTTAAAAGATTTGCAGGACACAGGTGGCTCTCATAAGGTTGTCTTGCAGCTTCCGTTTCTCAGCATTTTATTAGACAACTTCCTTCTTAGTTTGGTCATAAGCTAACCTCAGCTCTCTGCCACTTATTAGCCTCACCACCACCTCCACCACCACCACCACCACCACCACCACCACCACCACCACCTCCACCTCCACCACCACCACCACCACCACCACCACCACCACCACCCACCACCACACCTCTTCTTCGCCATCATTACTCACAACCTCAGCTCTCTGCCACTTATTAACCTCACCACCACCACCACCGCTGCCAACTCCACACTTCATCTTCACCATCATTACTCACACAGCTCATTGCCAACACCACTGCCATCTTCGACACCAACTCCTCCACCCTCTGCCACCTCTCTGCTTTCAGTACTCTACCCTCTATACTACCACTCCTATCACCACACCACACCACACCACTCCTATCCCACACCACACCACTCCTATCACCACACCACACCACATCACATCACTCCTATCAACACACCACTCCTATCACCACAACACCACACCACTCCTATCACCACACCACACCACTCCTATCACCACAACACCACACCACTCCCATCACCACACCACTCCTATCACCACACCACACCACTCCTATCACCACACCACTTCTATCACCACACCACTCCCATCACCACACCACACCACTCCTATCACCACACTAACACCACTTCATTCCTCGGCTTCACCACCAATACTCTCTATCACTTTCATCATCTTGCAACTCCTCCACCTCCACTTCCCCACAGAGACTTAATTCATCACCACCACCACCACCACCACCAACACAAACAGTACTACTCTCTCCCCCACCACTCCTACTGCCCTCCCTCACTCCTAGAACCCCCGACCGAATGTTTTTCAAAGGGCGGACCACACGCCTCCTCAACCATGCCTCACAGATTACAGGGCCCAGCCAAGCGTAGGGCATGGCTGTCCTGGTGGGTGGTTGGCTGGCTGGCTGACTGGCTGGGTGTGGAGAAGATGGAGGCGTGAGGTCGTGTGAGTTAATAGAGATAAGGGATGAACATGAGTATAAGAAGGTGAGGCTAGATAGCAGAATAACAAGACCCGAGACATGAAGAAGGAGATAGAACAAGAAGATGAAGGCGTGAGGTCGTGTGAGTTAATAGAGATAAGGGATGAACATGAGTATAAGAAGGTGAGGCTAGATAGCAGAATAACAAGACCGAGACATGAAGGAGGAGATAGAACAATTAAAAAGGTGAAGGCGTGACAACCAAAGAGTTAAAGATGAGGGAAGAGATATTAAAGTAAGATGGTGAGGCTGGATAGGAGAATGGAAAGTGTGATGTTCTAAGAGTGAGAGATGAAAAAGGTGAAAGAGTACAGACGAGAGCACAGATAATTGTAGATAAAGTTATGAAAAATTACTTAAGGAGTTGGAGGTACAAAAGAGTGAGAAATATTAGGGAAAAAGAGGAGGAAAGGTGGAAAAAGAGAGGGGGATGGGGGAAAAGGAGAGGGGAAAGGTGGAAAAGAGAGGGGAAAAGGTGGAAAAAGAGAGGGAAATCTGGAAAAAGAGAGGGGAAAAGGTGGAAAAAGAGAGGAGAAAAGGGTGGAAAAAGAGAGGGTGAAAGGGGAGAGGGGGAAAGGTGGAAAAAGAGAGGAGGGGATAGGTGGAAAAAGAGAGGAGGAAAGGTGGAAAAAGAGAGGGAGAAGGTGGAAAAGGAGAGGGGGGAAAGGTGGAAAAAGAGTTGAAAATATGTGATAATGATATGAAGCCACACACACATAGGTTTACCCATACCATCATCTTCCTTGTCACCGGATGTATGTACAGTTGGACAGGAATTGGTGGTACAGGTGAAAGAAACTTGTCCCATTTGAGTAACCACTGTCTATTATCAGGTACTTGCTTTTTATTACCATCCTCAATACTGACTTCTGCCCCTCCTAATTACCAACCTAACCTAACCTAACCTAACCCAACCCAACCCAACCCACCTAACCTAACCTAACCTAACCAGTGTCTATTATCAGGTACTTGCTTTTTATTACCATCCTCAATACTGACTTCTGCCCCTCCTAATTACCAACCTAACCTAACCTAACCTAACCCAACCCAACCCAACCCACCTAACCTAACCTAACCTAACCAGTGTCTATTATCAGGTACTTGCTTTTTATTACCATCCTCAATACTGACTTCTGCCCCTGGTGTCTCCTATTTGGCACTAAGGAACTTGATATTGGGAGAAATTGACCATCTTTCACTTGGGCTGTACCACGAAATCCTGTGTCCAACTGTACCTTTCCTACCAACCCTCTTCCTTTCTCCTTACACTCCCTTGATGATAGAAAAGTTACTGTCGACTTCTGTAGATTTTTCACACGTTCCCCTCCTCTTACCTCATCCCTTTCCTGATCTGAGATTGATGGTCGCATGCAGCCACGTACGAATTTAAGGGGGGGAGAGTTCAGTGTTGTTGGTGTATTTGGAGCATCTGATTCCTCCAACCAAACTATTCCAAGCAACAGGACACCATTATATTTGTTTGTGTTCATCTGGTCCCTGTTGCATGGCATACTTTGGAGGAATCATGGCACTCCAATGTATCAAAAGTATACTCTCTCTCCCCTTTGTGATACTGTACACACAAG
>JAWQEG010002967.1:5000-17710 GCA_033782935.1 Petrolisthes cinctipes | reverse complement strand
TAGCATTGGTCATCTTAAGGGAGAAATTTTGTGTTGGTAAATCTGGAGCAACTGAATCCTCCAAACTATTCCAAGCAACTGAAGACCATTACTTTTGCTCTTTTGGTCCTGTTTCCTGGCATACTTTGGAGGAATCAAGGCACTCCAATGTAACAAAAAAGAATTACCACCTTAAGGGACCCTGTGATGCAGTCTGGAAATTGAAGGTAAACGAGTCCTTCAAATATTGTCACGAAACACAAGTTATATGGAAGGAGTTTTATTTCGTGGCAGGAGGAATCAGAAGCCTCCAATTTCCATATACCACGATTACAGGGTCCTTCAGTTCTGTGTGTGTGTGTGTGTGTGTGTACTGGTTAAAGTGTGTGTGTATGTATGTGTGTGTGTGTACTGGTTAAAGTGTGTGTGTGTACTGGTTAAAGTGTGTGTGTGTGTGTGTGTGTGTGTGTGTGTGTATGTGTGTGTGTGTGTATGTGTGTGTGTGTGTACTGGTTAAAGTGTGTGTGTGTGTGTACTGGTTAAAGTGTGTGTGTGTATGTGTACTGGTTAAAGTGTGTGTGTGTGTGTGTGTGTGTGTAGTTCCCTCCTCCACTCCCTACTTCTCTCTCCCTCCGTCCCATCTTTCCCCCGGGGCTATTAAAAACGTTAAGGGGCTATTATGCGTGAGAGAATCCTTGACCAGTGGAAAGGGAGAGAGGGAGAGGGGAGAGAGGAGAGAGAAGGGGGAAGATATGGCTGGTGAGAGGAATGGAGAGAGAGAGAGAGTGGAAGGGAAAGAGGGAGATGGAGGGAAGAATTGTTGAGATGAGGAAAAGTGGGGAGGGATGGAAGAAGGAGAGATGGAGAAAGAGGGGGGTGAAGGAAAGAAGGAATTGTTTAAGAGAGAGAAAATGAGAAGAGAAAGAGGAGGTGGAGGAAAAGATGGAAGAAAGGAAGGAGGGAGGGAGAGAAGGAGAGAGAAGGGATGAAGGATTGAGTGAGGGAGAGAAGGAGAAGGATGAATTGACAGAAGGAGGGAGTGAGGGAGAGAAGGAGTGAGTGAGGGAGTGAGGGAGAGAAGGAGAGAGAAGAGATGAGTGAGTGAGAGAATGAGTGAATGAGAGAAGGAGAGAGAAGGGATGAGTGAGGGAGTGAGTGAGTGAGTGAGTGAGGGAGAGAAGGAGAGAGAAGGGATGAGTGAGTGAGTGAGTGAGTGAGTGAATGAAGAAGTGAGAAGGGATGAGTGAGTGAGAGAATGAGTGAATGAGAGAAGGAGAGAGAAGGGATGAGTGAGAGAATGAGGGAGTGAGTGAGTGAGTGAGAAAATGTGAGAGAAGGAGAGAGAAAGGATGAGTGAGTGAGAGAAGGGATGAGTGAGTGAGTGAGGGAGTGAGGGAGAGAAGGAGAGAGAAGGGATGAGTGAGAGAGTGAGTGAGAGATTTACACGTGAGATAGAGATAGACACGTGAACCATACAAGCGAAGTTCCTGTCTATATAATCTTAAACATATGACCTTCACTAACATAATCACCTTCCCTATCCCTTCCTATTTCTTTCCTTATCCTTCACACTCTCTCCCTCTCCTATCCCTCTTTTATTTCCTCCCTCTCCCTCTCCCCTCACATATCTTTCTTTTCCTCCCTATTCCCTCCCATCCCTTTCTTTTCCTCCCTCTCCCCTCCCATCCCTTTCTTTTTCTCCCTCTCCCCTCCCATCCCTTTCTTTTCCTCCCTCTTCCTTCCCATCCCTTTCTTTTCCTCCCTCTCCCCTCCTATCCCTCTTTTTTCCTCCCCCTCCCTATTCCCTCCCATCCCTTATTTCCCTCCCTATTCCCTCACATCTCTTTCTTTTCCTCCCTCTTCCCTACCTCTCTTCATTCCAATTATCTGACTACATCACTCACATGTTCCCTTAATTAATATTCAATCAGTCTATTCGAAGCAAACCTGGATACATAGTTTGAATTACGAGTGAACTGACACGAGCACTAACAAGTATCCAGGTGTGATTGAAATACCTAGAGACAGTAGTGAACAAATGCACAATAAGATCTCCATTAAAATTAGTTGGTTGGTGAATAAATTAGACTGTTCAAAGGTTTAACCAAAGCTGTATGTATAGTTATTAGTGATCGTGATTGTACATTATAACAAACTGCTTATAACAAACAAACTGTACTGAGTGTTGACCGTGAGTGGGTTACGTAAAGTGTACACGGTGTCTTCCCCCCCATCCTCCTCCTTCTTCCTCCCCCTCCCCTTCCCCTCGCTTCCCCATCCTTATCCCTCCTCCTCCCCCTCCCAATCCTTCTATCTTCCCAATCATACTACCTTCCCCATCCCTCCCTTCACCATCCTTATCCCTCCCCCTCCCCTTCCCTTTCCCCCCTCCCTCCCCCATCCTTCTATCTTCCCCTTCCCCTCCCTCCCTTCACCATCTTTCTCCCTTCCCCTCCCCCTCCCCCTTCCCCCCCACTTACTTCCTCCCCTCCCCCATCCTTCTCCCCTTCCCCTCCCCATCCTTCTACCCTCTACCCTTCCCCTCCCTGTCCCTCTACCTAGCCCCATCCCCTTCTCCTACCCCCTGCCCCTCCCCCCCCCCCACTCCCCCCACCCCCGCTGTTCCTAAGTGGGTGGGTCACGTCAACACAATGACAGATGACAACTGTACAGTCGAGTTCAAAAGTTCTCTTACTTTTGTGTGTGTGTGTGTGTGTGTGTGTGTGTGTGTGTGGACAGGGAAAGATAATTATAACACAAATGCTCTGAATCAAAAAGGTGCCACAAATGTCGTAGCCGATGGAAAAATAATAATAATGATAATGATAATAATAACAATAATAACAATAATAACAATAATAATAATAATAACAATAATAATAACAATAACAAGAATAACTATAATAATAACAACAACAACAATAATAACTACAACAACAACAAACAAAGATAAACCAAAGTAAATAAAAACAATAATAATAAATAAATAACATAACAAATAAAAAAAGATTAATCCCATTGCACTACCGGTACCCTAAGAAGACAACAACGACAACAACAACAACAACAACAACAACAACAACAACAACAACGACGACTTCTTATGCCAACTGTAAACAAACCCTTTTGCAACAGGCCGCGACAATACAAAGGATATCCTCATTCATTCCACTCTATACACACACATGTTACTGTTTGCTCTCTGTTTTTTTTCCTCTTGTTTGGTGTTTGGTTATGATTTTCCTACACTGTTTTTTTTTCTGTGTTTTTTTTTTCTGTTTGGTGTTTGGTTATGATTTTCCTACACTGTTTTTTCCTCTTGTTTGGTGTTTGGATATGATTTTCCTACACTGTTTTTTTCTGTGTGTTTTTTTTTGTGTGTTTGGTAATGATTTCCCTACACTGTTTTTTTCTGTGTTCTTTTTCTGTTTGGTGTTTGGTAATGATTTTCCTACCCTGTTTTTTCGCTCTTGTTTGGTGTTTGGATATGATTTTCCTACACTGTTTTTTTCTGTGTTTTTTTTTCTTTCTTGTTTGGTGTTTGGTTATGTTTTCCCTACCCTGTTTTTTCCTTCTGTTTGGTTATGATTTTTCTACACTGTTTTATTCTCTGTTTTTTTCCTCTTGTTTGGTGTTTGGTAATATTTTCCTACACTGTTTTTTTCTCTGTTTTTTCCCTTCTGTTTGGTTATGATTTTCCTACTCTGTTTTTTTCTGGTTTTTTTCCTCCCGTTTAGTGTTTGGTAATATTTTCCCTACACAGTTTTGTCCCTGTTATTTCCTTCTGTTTAATGTATGATAATGATTTTTCCTACCCGTTTCCTGTGACTGTCTCTCTACACGTTACAACAACAACAAGAACAACAACAACAACAACCACAACAAATACAATCCTCTCCTCGCCCCCCCCCCCTCCCCTCTCAATTAAGGGATCCTGTGATGTAGTTAGAATATTTGGAGATAAACGAGTCCTTCAAATATTGCCACGAAACACACACACACACCTACATGGAAGGAGCTTGTTTCGTGGCATGGTCAGGAGGAATCAGAAGACTCCAATGTTAATACACGATCACAGGGTCCTTAAGCTAAACAAGTGTGAAACGAAGACAGACACACACACACACACACACAAAACAACTTATATTTAATGGGAAAAATTCTACTGTATGCCCATTAGCAATAACCTTCCTGTATGAAAACACACACACACACACACACACACACACACACACACACACACACACACACACAAACACATACCCATTTATACACACACACGCACACATACACTTGTTTTGATAACATGTGTGTGTTTTCCTGCCAAACTAACAGGTGGTGTGCTTGTGAGGATGAATGTAAGCAGTGGTTATGATGTAGTGGCATGTTGTGTTTGTCTTACAAGGAGTTACAAGGAAAAGAAGTACCCTAGGGGACCTTACGATCCATACAAAGAGGGTACCTGTGGGTTTAGTTGCGCAAGTAGGCGACCGTCCTCGAATGTGTCATGTGAAACCATCAAGGAACACTCGCACAACGGCTTAAACACCTAGACGGTGATTTAAGGCTTTGTCTAATCTGGACTTGAACTGATCCACAGAGTTGCTGTTGACTACATCAGCAGGAAGCGCGTTCCAAGTACCGCAGATGCTATATGTAAAGAACTTACCACACAGATCACGGTTGTATCGCTTCAGTTCAAGTTTGTAGCCATGATTCCTGGTTGTGCCCTCACTGAGTTGGAAAATGTCCCTGTAGTCTACATTGTCAAAGCCTCGTAGTATTTTAAACACTTCGATAAGCTGACCACGCAGTCTCCGGGTTTCCAAGGAGAACAGGTCGAGTTCTACCAACCGATCTTTATAGCTCTTGTGTCTAAGAGAGGGTATAAGTTTGGTTGCCCTGGCTTGCACTCGTTCCAATCTCGCGATATCCTTTCGGTAAGAAGGACTCCAAAACTGGACTGCATACTCCAGGTGCGGTCGGACAAGGGAATTGTACAGACAAAGTACTATCTCCTTGTTCCGGTATCCGAACTGTCGCTTTATGTACCCTAACATCCTTTGGGCTTTCTTCTCAGCCTCAATACACTCCTTTGAGAACTTGAGGTCGCTGGTGATAGTTACACCCAAGTCTTTCTCAGTATCAGTGCTTACGAGAGCATTGCCCTTAAGGTTATACTCTGTTCGGGGGTTTCTGTGGCCTATATGCATAACTTTGCATTTGTTCACGTTAAATGGCATTTGCCACGTGTCAGACCACTCCCCGATCTTCCTAAGATCTTCTTGTAAGCGGGTAGTATTTCCTTCTTTCGCGACATTCATACCAAGCTTAGTATCATCGGCAAATTTGGAAATCTTGGCAACCATGTCACCATCCACGTCATTAACATAGATGATAAACAGTAGTGGTCCCAGAACAGAACCTTGGGGAACACCGCTAGTAACGGGCACCCACTCTGAAGCCTGTCCATTCACTACCACCCGCTGCCGTCTGTCACTTAGCCAGTTCTCTATCCAATTTGCCACATTTCCGTCTATGCCCAGTGCACGCACTTTCCGAAGGAGACGGCGGTGGGGTACCTTATCAAAGGCTTTCTGAAAGTCTAAGTAGACAACATCGACCGCTTTATCCCGATCATGCTCACTGAAAACAAAATGGAAGAATTCCACCAGATTTGTGAGGCATGACCGGTGCTGCCGGAACCCATGCTGGGAACCCCTCAGTAGCAAATTTGATTCTAAGTGTGCTGTTATTTTGTCCACCATGATGCTCTCCATGAGTTTACAGACTATCGAGGTTAAACTGATGGGTCTGTAGTTTGACGGTTGGCTAGCATCTCCCTTCTTGAAGATAGGAGTCACCTCTGCCTCACGCCAGTCTCTAGGAACGCATCCAGTCTGGATTACCCTGTTGAAGACCATGCACAGGTGCCGTGATACTTCACCATGCACTTCTTTCAACACTCTAGGTAAGAACCCATCCGGACCGGGGGACTTGTTTGCTTTTAATTCGATTATTTTTCTCTCAATTTCTTCTTGGGTGAAGACCATTGACTCCAACTTCTCACTGAAGGAGTCCAAAGGTTCGGGAATGGGACCACTCTCCTCAGAGAACACTGAAGAGAAATACTCATTTAAGAGGTTAGCATTTTCTGCATCAGAGTGCATCAATGCTCCATCCTCATTCACCAAGGGACCGATCCTGCGTCGGATTGGTTTACGGCCATTCACATAACTGAAAAACTCCTTGGGGTTCTCTTTGCAGAGTCTAGCCACACGGACCTCCTCAGCACGCTTAGCCGCCCTTATTTTGGACTTCACGTTTCGATTCAGTCTTCTATGACCGTCAAAGTCCCCAGATGCCTTCGCTCGACGATACGCAGTTCTCCTCTCCCTTAGTAGGTTACGGATTTCCCGATTAAACCACTTAGGTTGAATGAACTTCTGACCTGTTCCCTTCAGAGGAATAAAGCGCGACTGAAGTTCCATGAAGGAAGACAAGAATGACCTCCACAGATCATCAGCACTTTCTCCCTCCTCTAGTTCCATTTCAGCAACGCTTTCACGAAGACCTGCAAAGTTCGCTCTCCCCATGTCTAATTTTCTATGCACCGGGGTCACGGACTCCATATTAGGGACTTTAACTGAAAATCTTATAAGCTTGTGGTCGCTTCCACCTATTTCTTCGTTTACAGAGAGGTCTTGAATGATGTCATCGTCTGAGGTGAGGACCAAGTCGAGTATGTTAGCACCTCTTGTTGGCTCCCTTACCCATTGAGTGAGGAATTCATCATTTACAAACTCCAAGAGTGGTGTGTTCTCGGCAGAGGGCTCTCTGGTTTCCCAGTCAACATGTGTGTTGAAGTCCCCCATAAGGATGCACACCCTGCCGTCCACTAGTTCACCCAGCAACTGGTATAGGTCCCTGTCCATCTCATTGAGTTGTCCAGGGGGTCTATAAAGCAGCAGGGTTCTGTATTTTGCAGTGCCTATTTCTAGGTCAACTCCAAGGAGCTCGTGGTTCGATGTGATGTTGCAGGCCATCGATTTGATGGAGTTCTTTACATACAACAGCACACCACCACCCCCTCTGTCTTCTCTATCTTTGTGGAAGAGTTGGTAGCCTGGAATCACGAATTCCCCTTCAAGATCTCTGTCTGAGGTTCTCAACCATGACTCCGTTATGGCCACCATCTCGGGTTCCTCTGTCGCAACGAGGGCCCGCAGTTCCAAAAACTTGTTTCGGATGGACCTGGCGTTGAACAATAGAACCTTCAGGGAACCCCCAACTGCAGGGCTCCCTAGACTCCTCCGTTTCCCGGTTTGGTCATTGTCTTGGTAGTGCTGGGGATATCCTTCTTCAGGATCTCAGCGAATGTCTTCTCTGGGGTCACTCTAGCATAGCGACGAGGGCTCTCCTCCACGCTCGGTCGAGTGCTCCTGAGACATCGTCGGACGGCGTCTTCCATTAATTTGGAAAGCACTTCTTTCCCCTTTAGTGAGAGATGTGTGCCATCCCTCTGGTAGAGGTCGTCTCTACCAAAGAGTGAGGTGTAGGGGTCCACAAAGAACACCCCCTCGGCAGTACACAAATCAGCCAGGCGCTGATTTACTGCAATGTTCTTTGACAGAGCAGTCCCTAAAGGGCCTCTCCTTGGGAGCATGCCAACAACTACCCTTCTGCGGGTTTTTAACCCACAGTCATCTACTGCACCGATCACATCCAAGAGGACTCCTTCGGTCATGCCTACTCTACCATTTCTCAGGTAGATGTCATTACCACTCACCATGAGTGCAATGACAGCAGATCTGGACGTTTGGATCCTCTCAGCTTCCTTTCGGAGGTCAGCATTGCCACAACCTGGCAAACAATTCACCTTCACAGAAGTGTGAAGGCGATCTGCCATTAGGGGTTGCAGCCCTCGTGCCTGGGAATCACCTACAATGTGTATATCCACAGGCCTCTCCTTGGTAGGAGCACGAGATGCCTTGTGAGGAACCCGAGAGTGTTTTGAATTCCTGCCGGGCTCGTCACTTCCTCCAGGTTGCTTCTTCTTCTTCTTTTTCTTCTTCATTTTCTTTTCCTTCTTATTTGATTCCTCACTTTCCTCTAATCCCTCCTCAACTGTCTTCTTGGGTATTTCTCCCTTCTCCATATTCCCCTCCTCTTTTTCATCACACTTTTCTGCAGTATCTTTTCCTTCTGCAGTCTCTTTTCCCTCTTCATTGCTGTTCTTCTTGTTGTTGTTGTTCTTCTTCTTGTTGTTCTTCTTCTTGTTCTTCTTCTTATTCTTTACCGCCGTGGTGGAGCTCTCCGGTGAAGAAGCTCCTTGGACTGCCTTGTCTCTCACATGGCAGTCACACCTCTGTGAGTCCATTCGGAGAACTTCCTCCTTTAGGGAGTTGTTCTCCTTCGTGAGCAGTGAGATGTGCTTCATCAACCTCTCCTCGAGTTTGCAAAAGTCGCAGACACTCGAGGGGTCTAGGTCGCTCGCACTCCTCCCGCTGAAGTCCTCACACCAGCGGTACACCTTGCATGTAGTACATGTAAATTTTCTTGCTGATGGACCAGTCATCTCGCTCTAATTCAATTTAGGACCAATAATACAATAGAAAAGGTAATGTGATTTGGTCTCGCATAAGTCTCATCCGCCTACTTCCAGAAGGTTTTCGGTCGTTCGGCCAACAGAAACCCTTATGAGCCAAGCACACCAACCCTAAGGTCTCCCCTGGGTCGGACGGCCCCAATCGTGCCGCAGCTCCCAACTGAGCAGCACAAGAGTCCTAAGTAAATGGGGCTCTGATTTTTCGACAGGGGTGCTTGAAGTGTACCGTCGTCCTACTAATCCCTACTAATCCTCCATCCGCGGCCAAACTTAAAGCAAATAGTAAAACTAAGTGTCCACGACTTAATCCGAGATCTTTTACTGGCCTGGCAGCCAGCGAGGCACGAAAGCTCTCTCACCAAAGAGCAGTCGAGCCTTTAGGCACCTAAGAACGGTCACAGGGAGCTTGTCAGGCTTATTAATCTAAGAGAATACCTACGGGGGTCCTGAGGCATCTCCATTACTCGTACCCCACACGCCTGAGATCCCTTCAATCTCAGCCCTTTCGAAACCTGTGAGCGTTAAAAGGCGTTGTTTTAGGAGGTTCCAAAGCCTCCCTTCTCACACGGCATAAGGTAGCTGGTGAGGTCCTTAACAATAAAAACTTATATCGAAAGTGATGAAGATTTTTTTTTTTTTTTTTTTTTGTTAGGACAGTTGAAGAGCAGTTGTGAAACTTAATATTAACATGAAGATTTGACAACTCTTAGTCAGGATCCTAATAACGCTACCTTTCTGGCACGGGTAACCCAACTGGACTAAATGTCCCCCAGCATAGCTAGCAAAATTCAAACAGATCACACAAGCTCTCTCACCACGGCAAGGTGGTTGTCTCGAGAGAGTGTGTGTGTGTGTGTGAGAGAGAGAGAGAGAGAGAGAGAGAGAGAGAGAGAGAGAGAGAGAGAGAGAATGTGTGTGTGTGTGAGGTGTACATGTGTGTGAATGTGTGTGTGTGTGTGTGGTATGTATATGTGTGTGTGCAGGTAACCTTCCTACTTAATTTGTATTGGTATGACAGTAAGGACACCACCATCTGAGGGACCAGACCAATAAAATTTAAATGTTGCTACGCTATGCTATGTTATGGTAATGTGAGGTGAGGAAGAGTGAGGTAGTGAGGTAAGGTTAGATAAGATGAGGTTAGGGTATGTAAGGTTAGGTCAGATGAGGTTAGGTTATGTAAGGTTAGGTCAGATGAGGTTAGGTAAGGTTAGGGCAAATAAGGTTAGGTTAGGTTTGGTAATATGAGGTTAGGGTAGGTAAGGTTAGGTCAGATGAGGTTAGGTTATGTAAGGTAAGGTCAGATGAGGTTAGGTTAGGTTAGGTCAGATGAGGTTAGGTTAGGTTATGTAAGATGATGTTAGGTTAGGTAAGGTGAGGTAAAGTAAGGTTAGGGAAGATAAGGTAGAGTGAGGTAAGGTGAGGTGAAGTGAGGTTAGGTAAGATTAGGTTAGGTTATGTAAGGTGAGGTGAGGTTAGGGTAGGTTAGGAAAGGTGGTAATTCTTTTTTGATACATTAGAGTGCCTTGATTCCTCCAAAGAATGCCAGGAAAAAGGACCAGATGAACAAAAAAATAATGGTGTTCTGTTGCTTGGAATAGTATATGGAGGATTCAGTTGCTACAGATTTACCTACGCAAAACTACCCTCTTAATACTCTGCACCAAACACTATTCTCTTTATTTCCGGCTCCACCTGTACACACTTGGGTTGAATGCTGATGAAGAGTGTGTTGTGATGATGAGGAGAAGGAAGTAGTGGAAGAGAAGGATGATTTGATGATGATGATGGTGATAGTATGATGATAATGATGAATACTCAGACCTACAGTATCTATCTACCTACCTACCTACCTAGTGTGTGTGTGTGTGTGTCCTTCTCTCGTATTTGTATTCCTGTGTGTGTGTGTGTGTGTGTCTGGTATTCCTGTGTGTGTGTATGTGTGTATGTGTGTGTGTGTGTGTGTCCTTCTCTCGTATTCGTATTCCTGTGTGTGTGTGTGTGTGTGTCTGGTATTCCTGTGTGTGTGTATGTGTGTATGTGTGTGAGTGTGTGTGTGTGACCTTCTCTCGTATTCGTATTCCTGTATGTGTGCATGTGTATGTGTGTGTCTCTCTCGTATTCGTGTGTGTGTGTATAAATTCATCAAATTCACCAACACTTATTGTAAACAGAACAACACCTGTGTATCGATTACCTCACACACACACATCCATGATTCGACACACACACATGTACAGTTGTGTAAGTACAGTACAATTAGTTCTGCATGTTTCGAAAATCCTGATGAAAAAATAAGTGTATATCAATCATCTTTTTGAGGGAAAACTAGATGGATGGTCACTGATTCCTCCAAACAATCCCAGGCAACAACAACAACAACAAAAAATCACCTTAATTAATGTTACCGTACTAATAGGAGATGAGTTTCTTGACATAGTTTGGAGGATTCAGTAGCCCTCCAATTTACCCAAACGTGGTTGAAGGATCTCCATGATGTAGTCAGAAAATTGGAGGTTAGTGAGTCCTTCAAGCATTGCCACGAAACACACACACACACACACACACACACACACACCTATATGGAAGGAGCTAATTTCGTGGTATAGTCAGGAGGAATCAGAAGCCTCCAATTTTCACACACGATCACAACAGGCTCCTCCAGCATAACACACGAGTCAAGATCAGTGTTGAAATCGGTTCACTACTGATATAAAATTATGTCAGATTATTCCCGACTACAATATCATCATGTTCGTGTATCATTATTTGGGCACGTGACTGAACATCAAATCTCATCAATTCGTTTTCCCCCTGATATACAGAAAGTGTGTGTGGGGGGGGGGGGGGATTGGAAGAAGAGAAGGGGGTGGGGGAGGGGGAGTATCAAAGGTGTGGTAGTGGGTGGTAGTTATAGTTATAGTAGGGAAAGAGAAATGGTAGTAGTAGAGATGGTGGTGGTGGTGGTGGTGGTAGTAGTAGTGGCAATAGTAATAGTTATAGTAGGGGTGGTAGCCTAATAGTAGTAGTAGTAGTAGTAGTAGTAGTAGTAGTAGTAGTAGTAGTAGTAGTAGTAATAGCAGTAGTACAGGTAGTAGTAGTGACCATGAAAATCTAGGGCCTGACTAGTGGAAAGAGAGTGTGTTTCCGGTCTCTATGTACAGTCGGATTCAGAAAGTCGTACACAGAACATGTGTTAAAATGGGTCTGTATTCTGCACATACTGTAAGCATTGTTCTGCTGACTGATTCAAATATTATCTAAATAATATTTCTAGAAATATTTTGTGTTAGAAAAATATTGTACTAAGTTTTCTAGTCGGGGATTAGACGCAAAGTGTTTATCTAAGCGACGTTTGAAGCTGTCTACGGTGTTACAGTCTATTACGTTACGGGGAAGGCCATTCCATAAGTTGACGACTCGGTTAAAAAAGAAATTCTAGGATTCGTGTGAGTTAAAAGATTTAACTATGATTTTGCAACCTTTTCCTCTCGTGTAGTTTGATTGGTCGATAGTGAAATATTTACTGCAGTCCATATTATCTATGCCTTTGATTATTTTGAATACCTGGATTAAGTCACTTCTCAGTCTACGTTGTATTAATGGGAATAGATTTAGTTCACTTAGCCGCTCCTCGTACGTTTTGTTTCTTATAGACTTGGTATCATTTTAGTAACCCTACGTTGGATTCGTTCCAATTTTTCTTTATCTTTCTGATAGTACGGACACCAGGCTTGAACACAATACTCCATAAGGGGACGGACCAAGACAAAGTGAGGATTGTGTCTTTAGACTTATACTCAAATGCTCTGCCAATAAAGCCAATGGTTGTATTTGCTTTCTTAATTACTTCCGTACACTGCTGACTGGATTTTAGGTTACTTGATAGCATTTTGCATACGACCTAGGATGATTACCGATTATCCTGCTTGTACCAGTTATAAATGTTGGCAAGTGTACATCCCACAACGTTAAATATACATCAGGCTAGCACAGGTGTGAGGGTGTGAGGTGAGAAACATCTGTGGATCTATCAATCTATACTCGTGAATATTTGCACAACAGTGATGGTGGTGGTGGTGGTGGTGGTGTCATAAATTTAGTGGAATTGAAGAAGTTGATG
>JAWQEG010002967.1:0-2500 GCA_033782935.1 Petrolisthes cinctipes | reverse complement strand
GGATAAAGGATGTATGTGATAGGATAAAGGATGCATGTAATAGGATAAAGGATGTATGTGATAGGAAAAAGGATGTATGTGATAGGATAAAGGATGTATGTGATAGGATAAAGGATGTATGTGATAGGAAAAAGGATGTATGTGATAGGATAAAGGATGTATGTGATAGGATAAAGGATGTATGTGATAGGAAAAAGGATGTATGTGATAGGATAAAAGGATATTTGTGATAGGATAAAAGGATAGTGCTAGATTAAAAGAATATTTGTGATAGGATAAAAGAATATGTATGTGTTAAAATTTACTACATCTTAAATCGACAACCAACTGTACTTATATTCTAGGATAGGATTTTTTAGGATAGTATTTTTTAGGATAGGATTTTTTAGGATAGGATTTTTTAGGATAGGATTTTTTAGGATAGTATTTTTTAGGATAGGATTTTTTAGGATAGGATTTTTTAGGATAGTATTTTTTAGGATAGGATTTTTTAGGATAGGATTTTTTAGGATAGTATTTTTTAGGATAGTATTTTTTAGGATAGGATTTTAGGATACGATTTTTTAGGATAGGATTTTTTTAGGATAAGATTTCACTCACAGTTGTTCCTGCGACGATGGGTAGAGGCATAAGGATGAGGGGTACCAGAGCCACCACCAGGGCCCGCCAGTAAGGGGACACATTCTCCAACCACCACGCCTTTATATTCATTCTGCACACGTAAAAAAAAAAAAAGAAAAAAAAAATAGATTAAATAAAATGAGTGTTGTGACTGTGTGTGTAATGAGTGTAAATAAAGATAGATAGACATATATTCACAGATATGGTCTTTAATATTGTATAAACACACACACATTCATTCATTCATTCATTCACAGAAATGTTCTTTAATACACACAAACACACACACACATACATTCATTCATTCACAGAAACGCTCTTTAATATTGTACAAACACACACACACACAGAAACGCTCACTAATACACACACACACACACACATTCACAGAAACGCTCACTAATACAAACACACACACACATTCATTCACAGAAACGCTCTCTAATACACTAACACACACACACACACACACACACACACACACATTCACAGAAACGCTCTCTAATACACACACACACACACAGACGCACACACACACACAGAATTAAGTAGTGAAAAATACACAAACACACACACATAGAATTATAGTAGTGAAAAATACACACACACACACACACACACACACACACACACACACACACACACACACACACACGAAGAAACCGCGGCGTTAAAGTACAGTACTGCAAAATTATAATGAGTTTTTTTATATATACTCTTTTAAAGTTTGCCTGGTGAAAAGGAATGCACCTACTTACTCCCTTCTAAAATAATAAATATGACCTTAGATTAAAATATTTACAAGTTGCAGATAAATTGTAGTTGTACTGTTTTATTATTATTATTATTGTTTTATTATTATTTTTTTTTCTTTGCATTTTTCGAAAAAGTCAATGTGTTTAATTAATGACGGTGTGATATATTTTGGATTTTCTTTGCATTCTTCAGAAAAAATTTATTAATGGGGGAAACCTGTACATTTCCTACAGGGTATAAGAATGAATTATAGATCACATTGATTATTTGATAAGAACAATATATAGAAATAATAATAATAATAATAATAATAGGCTAACACTACTACTACTAATAATAATAACAATAGTAATAACAATACTACTACTACTACTAATAATAATAATAATATTAATAACAATACTACTACTACTACTAATAATAATAATAATAATGTTAATAACAATACTACTACTACTACTACTACTACTACTACTAATAATAATAATAATAATAATAATACTTACTTGAATACCAAGACGTTGATAAAAAAAAAATATATAGACTGCTGCTTTTACTGATACGAAACACCGATATAACAAACAACACTATATGAAACTACGTATTATTATTATATTATTTATCAACAACATAGAAATTAATTGAAGCTTGTTTGTCTGTACACTCTTTCGTTCGACTTCACTATAAAACACACCCACACCCACACACACACACAGACAGAGAGAGAGAGAGAGATACAGTGTGACACCTTCTCTCGTCGCTCTCTGGCCGAGGAATGAGAGGTTGTGTGTGTGTGTGTGAGTGAGGAAGGGGTGGTGTGTGTGTGTGTGTTGTTCAATGCGCCCGTGTGTGTGTGTGTGTGTTGGGTGTTGGGTGTTGGGTGGGGGAGGAGGAGTGGGGGGGGGGGGGTGCTCGAGGTCGTGGTGGTGGTGGTGGTGGTGGTGATGTGGTGGGGGTAGGGGAGTTGGGGGTAGTGGGGGGGGGTAGGACTTGGGGGTGTGGTGGAGGGGGGAGTACTATAGTATTGGTTGTTGTGGGGGTAGGTGAGGTGAGGGGGGGGGTGTTGTGAGGGTCATGGGGGGGGGAGGTAGTAGGAGGTGGGGGGGGGGGTTGTGACGGTCAT
>JAWQEG010002966.1:75000-77500 GCA_033782935.1 Petrolisthes cinctipes | reverse complement strand
TTCCTCCCTTTCTTTCTTCCCTTCCTTCCTTTCTTTCCATTTCCCTTCCTTCCTTTCTTTCCATTTCCCTTCCTTCCTTTCTTTCCTCTTCCCCTACCTCCCTTTCTTTCATCTTCCCTACCTCCCTTCCTCCCTTTCTTTCCTCCCTTCCTTCCTTCCTTTCTTTCTTTCCTCTTCCCTTCCTTCCTTCCTTTCATTCCTCTTCCCTACCTCCCTTCCTTCCTTTCTCCCCACTTTCCTCCCTTCCTCCCTTTCCATTTACCCTCCCTTCCTTTCCTTTCTTCCCAAATCCCTCCCTCCTTTCCTTCCCTCCCTTTCCTTCCCTTCCTACCTCCCTTCCTTCCTTCCTCCATTCCCATTTCCCTCCATCACTTTATCAACATTCTATCTACCCCCTAAAAAAAAAACACAACACACACACACACACACACACACACATACAAACAAATTCTACGTGACGTTATCTAAGAATTTGGTTTGGATTCTAAGGTAAGTTTTTTTTTTTCTTTTTTTTTTCATTTGAATAAACCGTACGAATAAACCAAAGAGGAATGTGAGAGTAGGCCTAACGAGAGAGACAGAGAGAGAGAGAGAGAAGGGTGTGTGTGTGTGAGAGAGAGAGAGAGAAGGGTGTGTGTGAGAGAGAGAAGTGTGTGTGTGAGAGAGAGAGAGAAGTGTGTGTGTGAGAGAGAGAGAAGGGTGTGTGTGTGAGAGAGAGAGAGAAGTGTGTGTGAGAGAAAGAAGTGTGTGTGAGAGAGAGAGAGAGAGAGAGAGAGAGAGAGAGAAAGAGAGAGAGAGAGAGAAGTGTGTGTGTGTGTAAGAGAGAGAAGTGTGTGTGTGTGAAAGAGAGAGAGAGAGAGAGAGAGAGAGAGAGAGAGAGAGAGAGAGAGAGAGAGAGAGAGAGAAAGAAAAAGAGAAAGGGAGTGTTTTGAGGGTACTGGGGAGTGGAAGATAGTGTTAAAATGTGAGAGTGTGTGAGAGTATGTGAGAGTATGTGAGAGTGTGTGAGAGTATGTGAGAGTATGTGAGAGTTTGTGAGAGTGTGAGAGAGTGTGTGAGAGTATGTGAGAGTATGTGAGAGTGTGTGAGAGTTTGGGAGAGTGTGAGAGTATGTGAGTGTGAGAGTATGTGAGTGTGTGAGAGTATGTGAGAGTGTGTGAGAGTGTGTGAGAGTATGTGAGAGTATGGGAGAGTATGTGAGAGTGTGAGAGTATGTGAGAGTGTGAGAGTATGTGAGTGTGTGAGAGTGTGTGAGAGTATGTGAGTGTGTGAGAGTGTGTGAGAGTATGTGAGTGTGTGAGAGTGTGTGAGAGTATGTGAGTGTGTGAGAGTATGTGGAGAGTTTGTGAGAGTGTGTGAGAGTATGTGAGTGTGTGAGAGTATGTGAGTGTGTGTGAGAGTGTGTGAGAGTATGTGAGAATGTGTGAGAGTATGGGATAGTTTGTGAGAGTTTGTGAGAGTGTGAGAGAGTGTGTGAGAGTATTGTGAGAGTATGTGAGAGTGTGTGAGAGTTTGGGAGAGAGTGTGAGTATGTGAGTGTGAGAGTATGTGAGTGTGTGAGAGTATGTGACGAGTGTGTGAGAGTGTGTGAGAGTATGTGAGAGTATGGGAGGAGTATGTGAGAGTGTGAGAGTATGTGAGAGTGTGAGAGTATGTGAGTGTGTGAGAGTGTGTGAGAGTATGTGAGTGTGTGAGAGTGTGTGAGAGTATGTGAGTGTGTGAGAGTGTGTGAGAGTATTTGAGTGTGTGAGAGTTTCTGAGAGTATGTGAGTGTGTGAGAGTATGTGAGAGTATGTGAGAGTGTGTGAGAGTATGTGAGAGCATGTGAGAGTTTGTGAGAGTATGTGAGAGTGTGTGAGAGTGTGTGAGAGTATGTGAGTTTGTGAGTGTGTGAGAGTATGTGAGAGTGTGTGAGAGTATGTGAGTGTGTGAGAGTGTGGTGAGAGTATGTGAGTGTGTGAGAGTGTGTGAGAGTATGTGAGTGTGGTGAGAGTGTGTGAGAGTGTGTGAGTGTGAGAGAGTGTGGAGAGTGTGTGAGAGTGTGTGAGAGTATGTGAGTTTGTGAGTGTGTGAGTGTGTGAGAGTGTGTGAGTGTGAGAGTATGTGAGTGTGTGAGAGTATGTGAGAGTGTGTGAGAGTATGTGAGTGTGTGAGAGTTTGTGAGAGTAATGTGAGAGTGTGTGAGAGTATGTGAGTGTGTGAGAGTTTGTGAGAGTGTGTGAGAACTCTAGTCTGCCCTACAGACTGATCACGTATTACTAACGGTAGGGGTCTCTCTCTCTCTCTCTCTCTCTCTCTCTCTCTCTCTCTCTCGTCTCTCTCTACAACGACACACACACATTCTCTCTCTCTCTCTCTCTCTCTCTCTCTCTCTCTCTCTCTCTCTCTCTCTCTCTCGTCTCTCTCTCTCTCTCTCTCTCTCTCTCTCTCTCTCTTTTCACCAAGTTAAAATAATAATAATACTAATAATAATAATAATAATAAAAATAAAAACAACAAT
>JAWQEG010002966.1:0-72500 GCA_033782935.1 Petrolisthes cinctipes | reverse complement strand
CTCTTCACCAAGTTAAAATAATAATAATAATAATAATCTCATACACGATTACAGGGTCCCTTAAATACTATTGGTGTGTGCTGTACTTATTCTATCCTAACAACAACAACAACAACAACAACAATAATAATAATAAAAATAGTAAAAATAAATATAAAAAATAAATATAAAAATAAAAATAATAACAACAACAACACGTATAATAATAATAATAATAATAATAATAATAATAAAAATAGTAAAAATAAATATAAAAATAATAATAATAACAACAACAACACGTATAATAATAATAATAATAATAATAATAATAATAATAAAGTAAAAATAAATATAAAAATAATAATAATAACAACAACAACAACACGTATAATAATAATAAAAATAATAATAATAATAAAAATAATAATAATAATAAAAATAATAATAATAAAAAATAATAACAATAATAATAATAATATCATCTAAAATTGGCCAGAATACACTAAAAAAATAATGACAGTGATACTCCAAGGGTCGATTGATTAATTATTATTTTAGATATGAGACCAAAAAAAAAAAAAAAAAAAAAAAAAAAAAAAACATTGACTTTATGATGAAAAGTGACGAGGTGTGAGTGGCATTGAAATCACCAACATTATCATACAATACTATACAGGTGTTGGGGAGAGTTTATTTATGCATTCTATTCCCTTCTTTCTTGTCTCCCATTCTCTCTTCCTTTCCTTCATTTCCCTTTTTCATGCCTTCCTTTCCTTCGTTTCCCTTCTTTCTTGTCTTCCATTTTCTCTTCCTTTCCTTCCTAGCCTTCATTTCCATTTTTCATGCCTTCGTTTCCTTCATTTCCCTCTTCCTTACCTTCCTTTCCTTCATTTCCCTCTTCCTTTCCTTTCTTTCTTGTCTTCCATTCTCTCTTCCTTTCCTTCCTAGCCTTCATTTCCCTTTTTCATACCTTCCTTTCCTCCCATTCCCTCTTCCTTACCTTCATTTCCTTTCTTTCTTGTCTTCTATTTTCTCTTCCTTTCCTTCATTTCCCTTCTTTCTTGTCTCCCATTCTCTCTTCCTTTCCCTCTTCCTTACCTTCATTTCCCTTCTTTCTTACCTTCCTTTCCTTCTATTCCCTCTTCCTTGTCTCCCATTCTCTCTTCCTTTCCTTCATTTCCCTTTTCCATGCCTCTCTCTCTCTCTCTCTCTCTCTCTCTCTCTCTCTCTCTCTCTCTCTCTCTCAAAAACAAAGCCTGATCGAGTGTGTGTGTGTGTGTATCTATAGGTAATAATTATAATGGTGATTTGTTTTTTAGTTACAAGAATATTAAGGTCTGATTGAAGAGGGAAACGAATTAATTTTATGAGAATAATTTACCTATAATCTCTAAGTGTGTGAGTTGATTAAGTACCTGGGAGTAGAGGCAGTGGTGGTAGTAGTGGTAGTGGTGGTAGTGGTCCTATAGTGATGGTGGTAGTGGTCCTAGCTAGTGGCAGTGGTCGTGGTTGTTGTGGTCCTGGTGATGGTGGTAGTAGTGGTAGTGGTTGTAGTGGTGGTGATACTAGTAGTGGTTGTAGTGGTAGTAGTAGTGGTCCTAGTGGTGGTGGTAGTGGTGGTATTGTGGTGGTGGTGGTGGTGGTTGTAGTGGTGGTAGTGGTCCTAGTGGTGGTGGTGATGGTGGTAGTAGTAGTGGTGGTTGTATCTCTCAGCTGTTGTTCTCTTTTGTTCTGTGACTGTCAGTGGTAGCCAACTTATAACTCACTCCTTCCCACCTCCTCCACCCACACACACACACACACACAAGCCTGTCACATGGACTTTCAAATCTATCCATGCAGTTATACACCTCCTTGGGACAGTGTAGCCTCCTTACTTGATAGATAGATTGATTGGTTGATTTCTTGTTTGCTTGACACTCACCCACTCTCCTCCCTTCCTTCCTTCCTTCCTCCTTCACACACCTACGAGGGACAGTGGCCTTTCTGAATTGTTTTCGTGCTTGCTTGACAGACTCGCCTACTCTCCTTGCTTCCTTCCTTGCCTCGATCTCTCTCTCACACACACACTCGTAAACAAGGAAGTATACTGTTTGTTCCTTTGAGGTACCCTAGCCTATTGTAAACACCACCAACCCACAACCACCTTATAGATGAACCGATCAGTCAATCAGTCAGTCACAGCCAAACTACTGTATTGATTTACCATTTATCGTGTGTACAGTAGGTAAATAGGTAGGCTATGGGTTACTAATACATAGGTAGATAGGTAGGCTTTGGGTTAATGAATACAGAAGGAACGTTGATGGGGAAGACACGATGATAATAATAAAATAATAATAATAATAATAACGTTCCCAAGCATCAATTAATAACAATATAAGAGGGATTTAGTTGAGGAGTTTGTTGTTTTTGTTGGTGGTGATGGTGGTGGGAGGTTCACTGTATAGAAAGAGAGAGAGAGAGAGACCGTGGTGGTATTTTACTGTACATACATGCGCAGTGTGAGCCGAACCAACCGCACTGAGCACCACCGCAGCGCACACTACTACAACAACAACCTATACCTACAACTTGTACCTGTGTATAACCTACCTAGTACTGCCTGCCACACTCACAGACAGTCTCCAACCAACCAACCAACCAGGCAACCGCAAACTTGCCAAATGTCGCCAGCAGAGTCGTAGAGTTTTATATTAATACAACTGTGGAAAAGAAAATACTGAGGGAAACTAAATAATCTGTGTGTGAAACTAGTAATAATAATAATAATAATAGAGATACAAAATGAGGGATATTGGAATGATAAATAGTCCTTTAAAGTAAATATGATGTGATTTGTGGGGTGGGGTTGGTGGGGTTGGGATGAAGGGGTGGAGTTTGGACATGCAGGTCACTTCTTGTTACTGAAGAGTTTATTAATATTTTGGGAAATATAATCATAGTAACATATTTAAGAGCTTTTAGCCTAATCTCAACTCGTCAGTGGAATAAAAATAGTATAAAGGAGAATGAAATGGGAAAAATTATGACCGTACGAGAATATTAGGAAATTATTAAACCAAAGAGGAAACACAGAGGGACAACAAAGCCAATGTTGTTGCCAGGTGCAGGGAAATTTCTCTGTTTTAGGGAATTTTAAAGTCTACACAGGGAAATTATATAAAGATTGTTCAAGAGTAAACAGGGAAATTTCTACCTGACGAAATACAAAAAAAAACCTCAAATGTTCAAGAGTAAACAGGGAATTATTGAGAAAAAAGGGAAATTCTAAAGGTGACGTTAGGGAAATTTTGTTGAGCAGACTTGGCAACACTGCAACAAACACCAAGGAAAAATGAGGAGAGGAGGGACAATGGACGAGAGGAAATAGATTGTGTCGGGTCCGAAGGAATGTAAAACAACAAAGGTCACCAAGTTGTAATAGAAAATCATCTGAAATTAAAACTACAAACTTATAATTATATATAGTACCAGAAATAACTATTAATTGACCCATATAATATTATCCATTTTATCCCACAAGTAATTAATGCTTTCTTATTAACTATAATATTATAATGATATGGGGGGTTAAATCACATACAAGTTTATGATAAAAAGACTTATTTATTAATGCATAATATATATATATACAAACTATATTTGGTAGACACATTATATGTACAAATAAATTAAGTATTATACATAATATTAATGAAATATAAATCTATAAAGATGTATATTTTTTTAAACCATTGATAACGAAACATAAGACAATAATATTACAGGAAATGGTACACGGCATATTATTATTATTATTTATTATATTATTATTTTATTATTTTTTTCAGAGAGAGGGGAAGGGGAGAAGAGAAGAAGCAGCAAGGTGGGTGGTGGTATGTAGGTAGGTAGGTAGACTGGGGGGGGAACGGGGTGTGGGGGGGGGCAATAATTAGTTTGGGGGGGGAGTGATGGGGGGAGGGAAACCAGTCATCCATGAGAGGGGGGAAACTCACAGGGCAAAACAGGTCACCATCAACACCACCAACACCACTACTACTACTAACTACTAACTACTACTACTACTACTACCCACCCTGCCTAGTGCCACCTCCCTCAATTATCTGTCACTTGGCATCACACGTGCTGTAATGTTGGGGGGAAGGGGGGGGGGGAGGGAGGGGGTTAAGGTTTTTTTTTTACTGCCAACATTCGTATATTCACCATCTAGTCTTCACAATCTTTCCTTCCTGTAGTGTGTGAATCATAATACTCAACACTACATAAATTCTCATCTAAAAACATTGCATCGAATATCATTAATTACTCATTTAACATTGCATCTAATTTTATTTTATCAGTTCTTGTTGGATATGACTCTTATCAGGATTTATTATCATTATCATTATTATTTTTATCATCATTATTATTATTTTTATCATTATTATTATTATTTTTATCATTATTATTATTATCATTATCATTATCATCATTATCATTATTATCATTATTATTATTAAACTATTTTTTGTTTTTTTAGACTTGTTGACTAGATGCAGCGTCACTATAACTTGGGGGAGATGTGACACTGCTTCACATCCAGGAGTCTAAACATTATTTATTATATATTCAAACTGTACATGAAGGGAAAACTGTGTAGGCTGATGAGTAAACCACAGGAATGTAGGCAAAGAAGGAAGGAGGGTAGAATGGTAGGTAAAAGGGGGCTATGATGGAACACAATTAATTACGATACATAAAAAAGTCAGATACATAAAAAAGTCAAATTCGTATATTTACACTACTGGGATAATACACAGGATGCGTTTCAGTTGTATAATAATAATAATATATAGGTTTGTGGGAACGGTGGTGACAATATGGATACTTGCTTGTAATAATGATAAATACACAAGTTTTTTTTTTTTGGGGGGGGGGTCTTGCCAACAAAATAATTATCAAGTCTTGAGAGAAGAAAAGGGAAACAACACAAGGATACATTATTTTCTTTGGAGGGGTACATCCCATTCACGAGCAGCAATAATTTAGACAAAACATCTACTGTATTCCACTTTACAATAAATTTATACACACTCTTCATTTAAAAAATAGATTTACTGTACTGTACAAAGTATAAAAACGCATACACGGATAATTATGCATAGCAGCTCCCCTCGAGAACCTGGGTCAAGTGAAGTGGGGGATTCTCCAGTCGACCTAACATCCCGAGGTCAAACAATTATTTCAGCAACGGGTGAATTCATTCCAGGAGCAAAATGGGGAGATGATGACTCTTTGAAAGGATCCACCCAGCTTTATATATTCATTTTTTTGTTTTGTTATATAAGGGGAAGGACAAACAGTTAATAAGATAAAATATATGATGCCTTGTGAAGTGGAGGGAGGAGGGACGGGGTCATGTTTATAGAACTGGTATATAATATGTTTTGGATTACTGTACTGCTTCTCTTTAATCCTCTCACTCTGAAAAAAGACATATACATACAGTACTACTTGCCCTTAGTAATTTGACATGTATGTTTAATCTACATAAGACAATTTCTAATACACACACACACGCACACTCTTACACACAGTCATACAGAGATAATACACAGTTATGGTGCACAGAGGTGGTCAGAGATGCATGGTATACTGGACATAAATACAATATTGTATTATCCAGAGTTTAAAAATATATATAAGCAATGAATATTATCATTATTATTATTATTAATTATTATTATTATTATTATTATTACCTGTTGACTGTTTCTCCTTGGTGTTTCTGTCTGTCTTTCTGTCTCTCACCAACAGGAGAAAAGAGCCACCAGATAATACAATATAGAATAATAATAAAGAGATCTCAGATAAAAACAAACAAAGATACACCAATTATTTTTTTTCAAGGGTTAAAGGGATGGGGATGGAGGTTGTAAATAAGTAAGGAAGGTGAGGGACAAAAGAAAGGTTAAGGATGAGGAATGAACAATTTAATTCATTATAAGTAAGTAAGGTAAGGATTAGGAATGAACCATTATAAGAGTAAGTAAAGTGAGGGACAAAAGGAAGGTTAAGGAAGAGGAATGAACAATTTAATTCACAATAAGTAAGTAAGTAAAGTGAGGGACAAAAGAAAGCAAGGTCAAGGATAAGGAATGAACAATTTAATTTATAAGTAAGTAAGTAAAGTGAGAGACAAAAGCAAGGTTAAGGATGAGGAATGAACAATTTAATTTATAAGTAAGTAAGTAAAGTGAGAGACAAAAGAAAGGTTAAGGATGAGGAATGAACAATTTAATTCATAATAAGAGTAAGTAAGTAAGTAAGGAAGGTGAGGGACAAAAGCAAGGGAAGGATGAGGAATGAACAATTTAATTCATAATAAGTAAGGTAAGGTAAGGATGAGGAATGAACAATTTAAGTAAGTAAGTAAGTTAGGAAGGTGAGGGACAAAAGCAAGGTTAAGGATGAGGAATGAACAATTTAATTCACAATAAGTAAGTAAGTAAAGTGAGGGACAAAAGAAAGCAAGGTTAAGGATGAGGAATGAAAAATTTAATTCATAATAAGTAAGGTAAGGTAAGGATGAGGAATAAACAATTTAATTCACAATAAGAGCATAATTGCTAGCCAAAATATACTGACCAGACAATACTACTGCACTGTAAATATGCAAGTACAAAATAATCATGGGTTTGGTAATATCAATAACCTGTAAGATATATTATTATTATACTATGTCACTGTCATTACCAACCCATTGATTTTTCCCTGCATAAGAACCTACTACTATACCTTAGATTTTTTTTATTAAGGAGACGAGGACAAAAGCTGAATAGGGATGAGTGAGGAGTGGTAAAGGGATGAGTGAGGAGTGGTAAAGGGATGAGTGAGGAGTGGTAAAGGGATGAGTGAGGAGTGGTAAAGGGATAAGTGGGGAGTGGTAAAGGGATAAGTGGGGAGTGGTAAAGGAATGAGTGAGGAGTGGTAAAGGAATGAGTGAGGAGGGGACAGCGGTGAGTGGGGAGTGGTAAAGGAATGAGTGAGGAGTGGTAAAGGATGTGGAGTGGTAAAGGAACGAGTGAGAAGTGGTATAGGAATGAGTGAGGAGTGGTAAAGGATGTGGAGTGGTAAAGGATGTGGAGTGGTAAAGGAATGAGTGGGGAGTGGTAAAGGAATGAGTGGGGAGTGGTAAAGGGATAAGTGGGGAGTGGTAAAGGGATAAGTGGGGAGTGGACAGGGGTGAGTGAGGAGTTGAGTAAGGATGTGGAGTGGTAAAGGGATGAGTGGGGAGTGGTAAAGGAATGAGTGGGGAGTAGTGACAATGTTGGCCACTACAGATTATAACAGTAACTACCGAGGAACCCCCCGTGTATTCTTTAAGGGACCCATGTGATGTTGTCAGAAAATTGGAGGTTAGCGAGTCCTTCAAATACTGCCATGAAACACTAGCAACATTGAGGGAGCTTGTTTCATGGCATAGTCAGGAGGAAACAAAAGCCACCAGGTCTCATAAACGATCACAGGGTCCTTAAGGTCTAACAACAGGGGTCACTTACGGAGAGTGGAATCATTGAGAGCAAAAAGTGCATCGCAATAAAGAAACGTGTCAATTAAATGCATTGGAAGGGAACGGAACCACGGGTGTACGGTTGGGAGTGAAAGTTAAGTGACAATTCCTGAACAGACAGGTATGTGAATCTTACACATAATATAGTATTTAGTTTTTTCTATAGACCAACCAACCTTGATTATAGGAAGGAAGTACAGGAAGGAAGGAAGGAAGGAAGGAAGGAATGAATGAATGAAGAAGAAAGGCAGGAAGGAAGGAAGGAAGGAAGGAAGGAATGAAGAAGAAGGAAGGAAGGAATGAAGAAGAAGGAAGGAAGGAAGGAAGGAAGGAAGGAAGGAAGGAAGGAAGGAAGGAAGGAAGGAAGGAAGGAAGGAAGGAAGGAAGGAAGGAAGGAAGGAAGGAAGGAAGAAGAAGGAAGGAAGGAAGGAAGAAGAAGGAAGGAAGGAAGGAAGAAGAAGGAAGGAAGAAGAAGGAAGGAAGAAATGAAGAAGAAGAAAGGCAGGAATGAAGGGGGAGTGAAGGAAAGTCTACAGTATATAATTATGAGAGCTGATGGATAATTTTATAATATTTTCAGAGAAGAATAAATTGAAGGCTTCCAATTCCTCCACACTATGTTAGTAAGAATCCTACGTCAGAATAGGTACTCTGGTCTATGGCATAATTTGGAGGATACAGTAACTTTTAAAACAACATTATAATACTCTCTTAATTAAGTTATACAATTACAGTACTGTATATTATGAAGGTGAGGAAGAGTTAGTTGTTTGATTGTTTGGTTGGTTGGTTGGTGTGTCAAGAGTTAGTTAGTTGGTTGGTTGGTTGGTTGGTGTGTCAAGAGTTAGTTAGTTGGTTGGTTGGTTGGTTGGTGTGTCAAGAGTTAGTTGTTTGGTTGGTTGGTTGGTGTGTCAAGAGTTAATTGTTTGGTTGGTTGGTTGGTGTGTCAAGAGTTAGTTGTTTGATTGGTTGGTTGGTGTGTCAAGAGTTAGTTAGTTGTTTGGTTGTTTGGTTGGTGTGTCGAGAGTTAGTTGTTTGGTTGGTTGGTTGGTTGGTGTGTCAACTTTCACTCTGGGCCGTACCAAATACAGGAAGACCAAAAGTCGTTCCCAAGTCATACAGGGGAATATGTGATGACCGACTGCCTCACACTGCATGTATTCCAGGAGAGAAATATGGAATGCAGTAAAATCATGCTACTCCAAGGGGGGGGGGGGAGAGGGGGGGTTTGGAGAGGTGAGGCAGTCAGTTAGTAAGTCTATTCTACTCACAACATACACACTAGAGAATAAAATCCTTCACAGACACCTGACCCAAAATACATTATTATTATTATTAATATTATTATTATTATTATTATTATTATTATTATTATTTTTGTTTTTGTTTTATTACTCTGTAGATATGTATATTCATGCAAGTATAGTATGCATATAATAATTATACATTTATATATGCATTCATACACATATATACATACTCACAGATATTGATATATATATATATATACTCTATTTCATGCCACCGTTCTAAAAGCTATTAAATATCTGTAAGAACACAGTATATTATGGTCATGAGTCTACAGAGGTACAAGAAGAATACTGCAGTAAATGGTGTGACAAAAAGCCAGAAACAACCTTGACCAGCTGCGGACAATGTTATGAGGGAACTGCCATTAAGGACCCACGAAATGTAGTCAGAAAATTGGAGGTTAGTGAGTCCTTCAAACATTGCCACGAAACACACACACCTACATCAATGGAAGGAGCTTGTTTCGTGTCATGTTCAGGAGGAATCAGAAGCCACCAGACATCTCATACACGTTCACAGGGTCCTTAAAGGGAGGGAAGGAGGGAAGGATGAAATGCAAAGGGTAAAGAACAAGGGAGGGAGGGAGGGAGGAAGGGGGCTTTTGAATTCTACCTTTTGGGGGTGAATAAGGGGAGAAGCTATTACTGTCTTCATTTGATACAGAATTGGGGGTCGATTAATTGAATTAGTTAAAGAGTGGGGGAAGGGTTATACATTTTTCTATTTTGAAGGGATACAGAGTGGGGAAGGGGTTATTCATTTTACTATATTGAAGGGGTATAGAATGGGGAAGGGGTAATTAATTTTTTTACATTCATGAGCTATAAAGAATGGAGAAGGGGTTATTCATTTTACTATATTGAAGGGGTAAAGAGTGGGGAAAGGGTTATTCACTTTTTTATCTTGAAGGGATACAGAATGAGGAAGGGTTATTCATATTTATACCTTCTTGGGGTACAGAATGGAGGATTTTTGCATTTGCTGGGTAAACATGGTGATAAAGAGTTACTTGGAAATCTATGTTGATGGGAAGCAGAGTGAGGGGCTACTATTTAAACATTGATGGGATTTATATGGGTGGAAAGGTTAAAATTTCTATCTTCTCGAGTGATAAAGAATGGGGTTAAATGCTATTGTACTCTACCTTTATAGAATGATTAATGGGAAGGATTATCAGCCTATATATTCATGGCTTGGTTTGAGTTGGGTTGGGGTGGCGGAGGAGAGTTAATGACAAATAATTCTACATTCTCGGTGGCACACAAGACCGAGTGAAACAGTACGCGGCGGCAGGAAAGAGGAGAAGGGAAACACCAATTCTACTGTCCCGTTATACTGAGGGAACGAATACACTCGGGTGCTAAGAGAGGTGTAAACAAGACAACCACAAACACAGTGTCAAAATCCAAGCAACTTCTCTAAGTGATGACAGCAGCTGTGCAAACTTAAAAGGAAAAAATTCTGGGGATCGGGTGGCAATATTTCACAGCAGCTTTTACCACACTTTACAGAATGAGGTGATATGAAAGAAACACTATACTGTAAGTTGAACTAAAAGCAGGATTATCCAAGGGAGGAGCTAAAGGAGTGTTTAGTAAGTAGATTGATTACTCCTCCTCGTATAAAAAGGAACTAAAAAAGAAGAGAGATCAAAACACTCTTCAGTATATTTTTGCTGCTGTGTCAAGTAAGAAATGTCTTTTAAAAAACTGCTCCTCTTCCTCGAATGTCAATGTCAAATAAATACAATAACAAGAAATTTTTATGCTTCGGATAATTGTATGTTCCAAAGAGTTTGTTGGAGCACAGCACTTATCTAAGCAAAAAATATGACACTTTTTTTTTTCTCATCAAGCAAACGGAATTCCAAATACGCTGGATGCGATGAAACATTTTGCTACTGCTTTTAATTGTAAAGATGCTTGCAAGAAAAAGTGAAACATATTTATTACTTCTTAAGGGACCCTGTGATGTAGTCAGAAAATTGGAGGTTAGAGAGTCCTTCAAATATTGCCATGAAACACACACCCCTATTATATGGAAGGAGCTTGTTTTGTGGCATGGTCAGGAGGAATCAGAATCCTCCAAATCTCATAAAAGATCACAAGTTACTTAAATAATGCTTTCATCTACATATTGTCTTGTTTCATCATCGTTTAAACCTTGACTTGAATTGTGGTTTCATCAACGAACACATAAAGGAAGAGTTATGACAGTAGTTATCAATGGTGTTTGGAGGTACAGTACTGCACATAGAGATAAAGGGAAGGGAGGAACAGGGAATATAATATGATGCATTAAGTATATGGTATTAGTGAACCTGAATCTGCAAATATAAAGATTACTTTGGTGTGTAAACTTGTGAATAGCAAGGAAAATAAAATGACATCCTTATGTAACACATAATGATATAAATGATAACCATCCTAACCATAAATTACATAAAAAAAATACAAATATCATTAAAAATTACCTGTACTAAATAAATAATCAATAACTAAAATGCATGTATATGGTATAATTAATAAAATTTTAAAACACGTAAACATATACAAACAAATAAAAACAAAAGAGCCTAAAGCATAAGAAAACACTCCTTATGCACTTGGATTCTTCTCCAGCTGTTGTACACGTTAGGGAAAACTTACAACTTGCAGCGTCTAACGATTCACGAGAAACTTTCTAAATACATTTCATTAAGATAACATAATGACCTATTACCTATCCTACTGTACTGGGGAAATGATGGAGTAACAAACTAACTAATGGAAAACCAAAATGAAAGATTTGAAAGAATTATAGACTGTCAACTTCACGAATCTATCAAAGGAAAAATTACAGTAATAGAAGTTTTGAAGTTGGATTTTTATGGGTGGATAATGCTCAATGCTTATCGTACTGACAAGTATTAAATTGTATCACTTGTTGTTGAACAAAGAGAGATACTGGTGAAGTAAATTAACTAAATATACTCAAAAATAGCAACTGGAAAAATGCTTAATAATGTGATGTGCATATACAGTACATTAAAATACAATTGACATTAACTCTCTTTTTATATCATCCAATATATTAATAGAAAGCCTTGATGCAGAATGAAGCTGATATTTCAACTTAATTATGCATAGTTTAATGTTTTAATGGGGACAATGTTCAAAAAGAGTGTTGCATTATACCTCAAGTTTCAGTACATGACAATTGTTGATGGTGGGAAGTTGGAAGTTTTAGGATTTCAATTATAATGTTCAAAAACTATGACAAATTGGATACAACTACAAATACTTCCACAGACTAATGAACTGAAACTGTAATTCTATATTGACTTAACTGCAAGCATCAAGTAGTAATGGCATACAGTGTACTCCATAATACAGCCAATGTCATCAGGAATACCTACAATAGCTGATCAAAAACGTACAACCAATTGGTTACGAAACTTTGGGGCACACTACAACACTGTTTTTGAATTCGCCCCACATACAGACGGTCAATGAAGCAGGCGCCAGAATAGATCCTCGAGTATTTATTAAGATTGTTTATTAGGTTTACTGCTGACCACTTCATTAAACACCAGCAACAGCCTTCCATTTTGTAAAGGGACTAAGATTATGTGTGTGACTTTGACTCTACTGATTATTCCAAGCTTGTGTATGCTACAAAACACCTCTTACTTGAAGCAATTGGTTTCTAAGGATAGTAAGGAGGAATCAGTAGCCTCTAATCTAATCAACATCATCATATTCCCCGTTTAATGGAGTATGATTTGAAGGAATTGCATGTGTCAATTCTTTTGCTGGCATGTTGCTGGCAACTAGTTTCTTCTAAATGAATCAACAGTCTATTTTTTCTTTCATCGACAGTACTCGGCGAATAAGCCCTGTCTCCTTCATAGCTCACCTGGCATTTACCGTGTCCATGTATACTTGCATAATGAACTACTGTATTTATGATTTTTCAATTTAAAATATACATCCATAATGACCAATAATGCTTGGGTAAACTTGTGGTATATCAATATGAGTAAATCATCAAATGTGAGGCCATGAGCTACTTGGGGCAAGGGCTAGTAACATCGACTAGGAAAATATAGACTACTGTATTGTGACTGGTTTGACTAGTCTTCTGTAGCCTGCCTCTACATGACCTCTCCTTAAGATATCCCTCTGTGGGTAACCCCTCAACTCCCTCACGCTGACCTCGGAGCGTTTGTCGTGTGCATCTTTTTCACAGCAACTCTTCTTGTATTACGTTACAGCAGCGATGGTGGTAGTGACGATAAACTGGGCATAATTATTACCCTCAACTTTTGCTCACCAACACCATTCAGGGCCTTTATTTATTGAGGGAGTAGCATAGCATGGGTTTGGTGATTGAGGATGATTGGTACATTGATATCAGTCATTGTTTAGATTATGACTGCTTCTCCACACTATCAACTTACAAGGTCTCAAAGCATCAAGATATTGGACTGAACTTCTCTAGCATTATTTTCCCATTACTGTCTCATACCTCACTTTCTTTCATTCCACAAGTTGGCTCTTTTCTCCTTGTGCATTATTGTCCATGTTGTATGAAAAACCCTATCAAATGAGGGCATACTTCGTTATCAAATATGACAAAGACTGTGAGATGGGTCAAGGGCAAACCACTTTACTAGTCCATACTAAGACATCCTTGTGATTGGCGTTGGTGAGCAAAATCCGGAGGAAATGCAAGCAAGCACTGTGACAAACGACCACATCCAAAAAGAAGACATAGTTTTAATTCAGTAATGACGATGCCTGGAACAACGTACAGTAGTCTTATGGAGCCACCACACAGGCCATCATCAAACAAACTAACCAGTGACTCACGATAGAAGTGGTCTCAACACTGGCTTTACTCCACCTCCGATATTAAACCAGTAACATAGGGTGGCTGACTGCAACTCTCACCAGCTGAAGAAACATGACTAGCAAGCACAGCCCAGCCAGAGAAGGAGTCTGTCTGAAGGGATAACTGTGCTCGGGGAAAAGTTTAACGGGAGCGGCGTGATTCATCCGAGTGGTGGGCAACCCGTGTATCTCGCCCCATGGGGTCTTTGACAGAGATCATTCCATTATCTTTCTGTTACAAGAGATATCAACATAGCTCTTTAAATACAGCATTCTTTCTTAAGTACTTTTTCTCTTGCCTTGGGAATCTCACTTAGTTATTCCCAAGTATTGGATGTATTTTCCATAGCTTCCAAATTTCCCTAAATTCTTTCTTCTAATTGTTCTGTTAACTATTTGTCCTATTTTTCTACCACTTCCTCCAGACACCTCAGAATGTGTACTAACTGACTACATTCTACTTTACAGGAACTCTGTGGTGTCACCAATCCAACCCCAAGTTATATGATGTACAGTATTTAATAAACCTTTCTTTACAACAGGTATCCCAGAGAGAAAGAGCAAAACTTTGGCAAATGATAATACATTGGAATAATAAGTGAGTAAAGTGTTCAATGATGCTCTTTTCACAACAGTTATCATTACTGAACTGCAATGATTTTAACATCAAGTGGTAGTGGAATGCTTTGTCCTTTTGCTATGTATACTGTAAACTCTTGCTTCTATAAACACTTTCAAATTAAAGTTATCCATATTATATCATTCACCAAAATAATGTTCTTTCCCCTTGGATGCCCTATATCTTTATCTACGGCAGGAAAATCTTCTCTATAGTGTACATTGGGCTGACTAGATAATGTTGGGCTTGTCTTCACTACTGTACAGTATGCAGTCATATATATATTTTTTTAATGTCTGATAACAGTTACAAAAGACAGCATTACCATGGCTAAGTCAGTTCTGATTTCCCTCACCAGAATTACAAAACTGTTTCCCTCTCTTTGCCCTCAACGTGTGTTTTGTTTATGATGAGCTGGAAACATTACAACAGGTCTATAAGATTTTCAGCATTAATCTCATCAGTTATAGACACCAAGTACTGTATATCTTTCTGCTAGATTCAATGTGTGCTTATTAAGTTCTATAACTGTCATACAGCTTAGTACTGTTTGTTATATTTCTTCTTAGCTGATGGTACCTGACTTACTAGCCTATATAGCCTCCACTGTAACTCACTGTGGTGATGTCAAACTTGAAGCTATCAATTCCTCCAAACTTTACCTGGAAACAGTATTCACTCTGTACTGAGGGAGCCTGCTCAATGGTATTGCTAAGAGAAATCAATAGCTTCATCATTGCCTACTAGACAATGACACTGACTAAAGCAATTGTTCAAACTGTAATCATCACCTAACTCATCACCTATCTTCCATATAGCCCATAGCACACAAGTGACACGTGTGGTGGTATTGGGTTTACTTGGTGGCAGAAAGAATGCTGACTTGTTTCTTTAGGGGTCTAAAATTTCGGCATCCGAGTAATAAAAAATATTTGGTTATACTATACATAAATTTCAAATGCAAAAATATTTCTTCCATGCATTCCATCAAATGCTGAGTGCCTAACAATTGCAAATGCATCATACTGTAACAAACCATCATGTATCTTTAATGAATCCAACATGACGGGTACTATATTTTGGCAACCCATAAGTCTGATTTACCTATTCAACAGCTTCATGAAAGAGCTCTTTATGAAGGAATGCAATACAGTATTATAAAACCAAAACTTTTCACAAACCTCATTAAATATGCTTAAAAATACAACTACACTGTAGTAGAAGCATAACTTGATGAGGACAAATTTTATCCTTAATATTTTTCACTATTCCTAAATGCCACTTATGATTGTATACTTTTCTTCCCAAATTTTTATATAGGACATTCAAAGTGTATTATCAAGTTATGCAACACACTCTATTACTTCCACATAGCTTTGAGTATGACCGTCTTGCCTTGCTAACCCATGAAACATTTTAACAAGACATATTTAGAGGATAAGCTGTGATGTGCAATACTTTACAGACAGTAGAAAAACCACTTTATGAGAAGCCTTAACTGATAATGTTGGTTCCTGCTTTTCCAAGTCACGGTTATTCAAGTTTGACTTCTCTTAAAATGGAGTTTATCATCTATGCTGCCTCATTCCTAACTCCATACATCACTTGTAAATAAACAGTATACAACTCCTGTTTTCCTTTAACTTCAGGAGTAACCTATTTTTGTTATTTCACTGTGGCATACCCTGAGAGCAACAACAACTGCCCTACCTTTTCTCCCAAAACTTGTGTACCGTGATGTGTACCGAGTTGACAGCTCCCATCGTCTTCTGACTCCCAGCACATCTTGTATTCATGAAGCATTTCCTGAATCGTACAGCGAGTGCAGGTCCACTGATGGGGGATGCAGGAGGAGGGGAATGTTCCTGTGATCCACCTTTTTGCATCACTCTCCAATTTTACTTTCCAAGGATAAAGGTTGGGTTAAGTATCACAGAGTTAAACAGGAGGGAAAGATGGTAGAGAGGTGAACACAAAGTGGTACACATGAAGGAATGATATCAGATAAAAGATGAAGGAAAGAATATTTGCTTGGGATATGAAATTAAAATGGGAGATAGACAGCGACTGATTGACAGAGTAAAGGGAGGGTTGTAAAGATTTTTGAACCATGAGTGAATTACAATAGTAGTACAAAATTGAACACAAAATATGATCGAGAATTAAGATCAATTAATTAAAGAATGGTTGGCAGGTCTATGAAACTTGGATGGAGAAATATTTGATAGGCAGAATTAACAATAAGTGAGACAAGATGATGCAAACTCATTGGTGAAACATATGAAAAATAAAGCAAGAGTGAGGGATATGTATCTAGTTGTTTTTTCTCTGTGGAATTGGATAAATAGTGAAGGTGGATGCATGAGGAAGGGGAGTATGAAAAGCAATGATAGACAGAGTAAAGATAAAAACAAATGATCTGAATGCAAATAATGAAATATGAGATGATGAAGAACAAGAACTGTGATATCTAGAAAGGAAGGAGCAAGGATGAAATACAAGTGAGAACAGAATGAGAACAAGAAAGAGGACGAGACCTTAGCAAGAATGTCATCAGTGCATGAAAGACAACTCTATGAAGAACTCCAAGACTGAATGGAAGGAAGGACAGTCAGAACACACTCTCAGCTGATCGAGAGAGGTGGATGGGATGGGACGGGGAGCGGTGTAACCTTTTCTTGGGCAGTTTGTTGAGAGTGATCTGGATGTTGGCAAACTCTGGCCGTTCATATGGTTGGTAACTCCAGCACGCCATCAGAATGTCCTGCCAGGCAACATCAGGTTATTAGTGATGTTAAATAACTACTTTATGAAATTATTAGATAAGAGTACACAATATACTTTGTGAATGTCCTAATAGGTACAGGTTCCATCTCCACCATGTTCTCAGTTCAATAATTAATCACCAAATAGAAAAATAAAGAGCATAATATAATTGGTGCAAAATTTTATGCTTCCTGGTCTGACCAGGTTTCCATAATTGTATGACAAAAAAACACAAGACAATGATGCACAAGAAGAAGGAAACAACTGGAGATTAATGTGGTAACCTTTTTCTTCTTAATGTCTAAGACATCATAAGCAAAACAAGCCTTGACTTATAGAAGCATAACTACTTGCTCGAAAGGTTCATGTCAGTTAGTTTTAAGTATTTTGGGGTGTAAATATTAATTGTCATTACCTTAACATCACGTGAAGCTTGGAGATTGGCTAGGGAAGGTTTCATACCCCTGCCCACCTGCCAGATGATAGCCTCAGGGGGTAGACCTTTATGTGGCCACTCCCCACACAGCAACTCATACCACACCGTCCTGCATCACATAAAAGTTACCATTATCATTACTCTCCATTAAAGGTATACATTTAATAATATCATTACTCTCCATTAAAGGTATACATTTAATAATATATCATTATCTATGGGAATATTAACAATAGTCTATTGTACCCTAGGCCCATTAATTCTTGGACATACCCAAAGCAGTAGATGTCAGAGTAAGGGGTGAAAGGGAGACCATCATCCGGCTTTTGTATCACACGTAAGCTTCTCATTACCTCGGGTGCCAGGTAACACAGCCAACCGGGAGGAATGCTTAACCAGTTCCCACGTCTAGTAACATAATAAAATAATTAACAGCCACACAGTAAATATAATGATATATAATTTATAGTTTGTTTTATTAAGGTACTAACAAACAAGTACAATATGTTAGAGGCACTCTCACCTGGTATCATGGCAAAGTCTTGTAACATTGAAGAGACCAAAGTCAGTGATGACCACCTTACCACTCTCTAGGAAGATGTTCTTGGTCTTGAGGTCTTTGTGTACAATACCACGTGCATGCAGATATCCCATACCCTATAATAAACCAACAATATATTATTATATCAGTGCTGCTTTACAGGCAGTATAGTACTATAATATAAATCAAATATGGTAAGGTAATAATTATTTTATCAAAAGAATATTGCCGGTACTACTCCTACAACATGCATTTTTAAGTTCTTTGACTATTAATATTACATGAAACCTACAGTGAATCTACTGAACCAGATTTTCCCTCCGTTTTCTGAATATCATCTAGTTTTGGTTACAATATAAAAGTGCACACAACTTTATTGGTTCACATTCTTACCTGGGATATCTGCTGGGCAATCATAATAGTCTTGGACATATTAAACTTGTCTTTCTGAACATGAATGTGTGTGTAGAGTGTGCGGCCCTTACACAGACTTGTCACAATGGCTAGTCGTGGTGGTTTCATACATGCTCCCATGAATAGAACAAGGTTTTCATGGCGGGTCTTACGAAACGTGACCACCTGAAGCAGAGTGAAAAGAGTGTTAATGGGATAGTATACTTTTGATAGATTGGAGCACCTTGATTCCTCCAAAGTATGCCAGGAAACAGACTCAGATGAAGAAAAATAATGGTATCCTGTTGCCTGGAATAGTTTGGAGGAATCATTTGCTCCAGATTTAGCACCCAAAACAATGTGCTATATACCCCCAATAATTACCAAAGGCTAAGAATATATCCACCATAAACAATGACTTATTTCCCCCCAACAATTATGTCATTGAATTCTCACCTCTGCCTTAAATGCCTCCAGGGTCTTTTCATCATTGACGTAGTCCATGCGCAGCTCCTTGATGGCAACATGACCGTGCCAGTTCCCAGAGTATACGATACCAAACCTTCCCTTGCCTATGACTTCACCACGATCCAGTTCATCATAAGGAATGTCCCACTCCCGCAGCGATTGTGATACGCTGCTTACACTGTTCTGCCGAGTACAGCGAGGATCAGCGTTCTCTCCATCAGACACAGTAGAGTCCTGGGAGTCCACACGTCCAGCAATGGTCCGTTCTGAGTCATCTGTACCTGTACTGCCAGACCTAGATGGAAAACACACCTAATTAATGTCTCATAATGGCAACAATCATAAAATACGCCTCAATCATAATTACATTCACAATTCATTATCAAATGGTCCCCACTATAGTGAGCTTACTATACATTTTAACATTTTTGTCTACATCTCTTTTCATATCTTACCCTGACGTCTGAGAGACAGTGCGGTCTGAGTCATGTGACTGTCGTGAGTCTATCACATCACTCTGAGTGGAGGAGGTACTGTGTGAAACTTTGGATGTGCTGCGAGTGTTGATTTGGGAGAGGGGTCGCATATCCAGTGGAATGTCCCCTCCATCCTCAGTCGACAGGTCTGCATCAGAAGAGAACAGTCGTAAAAAAATTAAAGCAAATAATTAAATAAATACTGTACCGGTACTAAAGATAAAAAATCAAAACATTTTGCAATGCAAATTTACAATATATAATTTACAATATACAACAGCACAAATAGTAGTTTCTTAATACATACCAGGGAAGTGAAATCCTCGGGTTGCTTAGAAAAGAACATAGCCATGAGAACTTATTACCATTGCAGGTGCAGAGTTATTACTTATACTGTACAGTCATAACCTCCCAAGGAAACATAACATTCAACACAATTCATAAAATATTACACTTAATACATTATCAAACAAAAATATATTTACAATAAAGACATCATCAATGACAAACAGCTTAAGTTCCATTTTTGACTACAACTTTCAAACCTGTTCTACTCACCAGGACCAGGAAATCGGAAGTGTTTATTTTGTGCAGGAGAAGCGCAGATGATGGCAGCTGGGGAGGATGGGGTGGAGGAGTTACAACTGGAGGTGTTGGAGCTCGAATCAGGACCCTGGTGGTGGTGGTGGTGAACAAACACAAGAAAATTACCACAAATTGTAATACTTTCCCTCACCTCTTGAAAGTAGGTAAAATGGGTATTGATGATAAAGTAATAGTTGTAATTGTTTAGTTTAGCTGATGCTTGTTTCTGAATTATACAGCAATATACAGGAATCACAAAACAAAACTTCTAAACTTTGATCATTACAGGTATTGTGTGTCTTCAGTCCAAATATAACTATTCTCTTACACATAAGGAGGCAAAACAAAGTGCTTCTTGCACAAGATCATATAAATGAAAGAGAGAGAGAGAGAGAGTGAGAGAGAGATACATTACCTGGAAGGGTATATTGATGGACGGCTGGGAGTAAGACATGTTGCTTCTGAGTGGAGGTGGAAACACATCATTGAGGTGGGAGATAGTCCCTGGTGTGCCTCGCCCTGCTCTTAGAGTCTGTATAACATGTAAATAGTACACCATAAGTATGGCAGAAATATCACAAAACAAGGACATTAACATAGAAAACACCAGGGAAATGTTGGCTTTAGTATTTAACTCATGAATCACTTAACAAGTAGCAAGTATCCATTGCAATTAACTATCAAATTATAAAGAACATTATCAACTCACATCAGTAAATATCTGTAAAAATTCATTAGGGAGTCCACATGAGGGTGGAACCTTGGGTTCACATTCTCGGTGACATTTGAAGCTACACTCCTTGCACTTCAAACCTGCAAGGAATCATTAATATTATTTAATCACTCAATGACACCTCTTATCAATAAAGATTATGTACATATATATAATACTAGAGTTAGAATGATAATATAAAAAATACATAAAGAACTTGACTTTTTCCTGTAACATTTACACTAAGTTACCTTATTATAGTTCATGAATATTTTATAACAAAACACATGTTAATTAAAATAAATAGATTTATTAATTTTTTACCTGTCAACCAAGGAAGGGTTTTCTTCCATCACACAAAAATATATTGGTATCAACAGGGCAAAAATTATGAAAACTGTTAATTGTACGATAATTTAAGGATTAAAGTACTGCATTCCTTACCAGTTAAAAAGGTAAACTTGTGTCGACAGTAACCACAGGTGGCCGACTTTATGGTCTTCATGAAACGGTGTTGAACATTGTGGACCATTGACCCCGGTAGTGTTGGTGTGCGTGGTGATTTAGGTACTCCCAACGTGGCTGTATTCAGAGTCAATATTATATTTACACTACCAACATAATGATAATAAACTAAGTATTACAGTATTTAAGGAAAGATCAAATTCAGCAAACTGTATTCAAAACAAACAATTTTCTCATTTCTGTTTCATAATACCTGTACCTGTATTGGATCTCAAATATTTCAAGTACCATTTAGTTCAGAAGTCACTCACGCTTTGTATAATCCACTTCCTCAGTTGTATCTGCATAGATGGGTGACTTAATTGGGCTAGCAAGTGTTGATGGGGCCGGGGAGCTATGTTGTGTAGTACGGAGCTCCCCCCTCCCTCCCATTCGTCCCGGTCCACTTCTTCCCCCCATCTCCCCCGCCCCGCTCGACGTGGAGGCCTCGGATTCAGAGTGGAGTCGGGCCCTACGGGAGCTTACAAGTTGCTCCATACTGCCACCAACCCAAACATTGTGTGGTTTACGTCTCATTGTAAAGTGACTGGTTGGTCATAGTTTATATAAACATGTGATGGCGTGGATTTACATTCCATAACAGAATTAATTTTGCATTTCATAACAAATTAGTACATCATTAGTTATTTTTTATAGTGTTACACAAATTATAATCCATTTATCCACATTTCCATGTCAGTAGTTACACACATAAACATTTATATATGAATAAGACATGACCAAATTAAAAGTATTCAGTGTAATACATGAAGTATATATTTATATTTGATTCCAAACATAAAAAATTATATCACAGTATCAGTCATTGAGTTCCCATTGACAGCAACATTTCAGGCAGATGGAGGCAGGGAGGGTAGGCAGGGTTCACACGGGAGGCAGGGAGGGTATGTAGGTAGGCAGGCAGGCAGGCACCATACACACGTACGTGGGGTAGATGGCCACACCAACCACCACAAAGAGGCAAGGCAAGAAAAAACTTGATACTAAGCTATTTTACACAAGGACAGAAATGTATGTACACCCTGTTTCAGTATACTACAAACACTTCTGAAGACAGAGGGTATCCTTCACCTGCATGTTTTCTTGTAAATATGTACAGGTAGTAGTAGTAGTAGTAGTAAAAGTAAACATCTGAATGAAAGGGAAACAATGTATCACTATCTATCTACATTATTATTACTCATAAGCATCCCATTTCCCTGTTTTCAAGGGAATGGGGAGCTCCAGGGTAAGGACTGAATAAAAGGAGGGGGGGGGGAATGGAGTCTTGAAGATGTTGATGGTATATGCAATGTTGTTTAATACCAATAATGACTATCATCTCTTCTTCACTCATAAAGCATTACTACCACCTCAACACATATAACAATCCAAAACAGCATCAGTCTCCAGATCTGTTCATGAAACAATGCAAGGTTTTATACACTGGGTACCTCAAGTTTACATCCACCTCCAGCCATTTCACTATTTATGAAGAATCCTGGGTATAAATATGCAAAATTCAAGTGTTTATATACCTTAATTCACACTAGTAACATCTCAAGAAGGTTTTTCTCTTTTGCTTGAAAGGGGAAGTGAAAAAGTGTATGACCCAATTTAATGAATAATTCTGTCTCTCCTGTTATTACCAGAGATGTGTTAATCCTTTTTGTTGCTTATTGTTTTATTTCTTATGACACCCTGTATGAAATAGAAGATAATATACAAAGGACTGCCTCAATATACCAGTAGTCCATATATTTTCCTGATCCCCTCAAGTTGTCTCTCTTTTCCAGTAGTGTTATGGGTGGAGGTACAAATAAACATGATATCCTGGGTGTACAAGGACCAGTATTGTAGTTTATATGGCTACTGTACTATACAACTACTTACAACTACAATTACTTCAAACAATTCTATACTGTAATTTTATAAAGTACAGTCGGCCTCAGGAATTTGTACTCATAGCATTGGTTAAAAGGGGATCTTTATTCTGCACATACTGCTGACTGATTCAAGTATTAGCCAAATAACATTATTACTTATTTATTAGATAAGTTTGTTGTTAGTAAATTAATGTACTAAATTTTGTAGTTGATACGAACCCCTGATGTCACAGTGGTGTATATTAATTCCTGAGGCCGCCTGTACATTACAAACTGTGCTTCCCTAACATGCACATTCTGGCAACTACAATCATTCACTTATCTCACTACTACCCTATACCATACTCATTAGAAAAAGGGGTCCATATGCAAGAACATTCGTGGTGCATACGATGGTGTGGTACCGGCACGACAAATAACGGAGCCGTCGTACCGGTTATACAGTGCCTCTGTCGACACTGCATGAAGGCAAAGAAATGCTCATGCTTGTAGCCTAGTCAATTATTTTTCTTTGTATACAGTAGGGCTTAATATACTGGTCTTTTACCACCACATATTGGGTAAAAGAAGACCAACTTAGATCACTTTACAACTTGCTACTGAAGAAAATAAGAATACAATACTGCATCATACAACTCATTCATGCAACTATCAGCATCTCAACCCTTACACGAGCTCATTAAATAACATTACAGACTACCAGTACTAGCTACAGCTAATACATGCATTTCCTAATTATAAAACCCATCACTGTATGGGTCATATGCAAGAACGTCCATGGTATCAGTATGATGACTAAGTAGAGTGTGTATGGAGGCATCGTACCGGTACCACACCATAGTCAATACCATCAATGTTCTTGCATATGGCCCTTTGGACTTTGTATCTCACATAGTATTGGTCAACAGACAAAATAAAGCTCTAAATTTTTGTGTAATACTGTATATAAATGTTGATATCTTCCATTAAGGGGTTTCTGTACCAATCCATCACTAAAATAATATCCATGGCATCTGGAAGCAGGGAGGGTGTAACCATATACAAGTGGCTGTAATTGAACCTAAAAGCAACTTGAGTAACAAAAGCTCTGTGAAAAGATGGGAACGGATTACCTGAGTAGCGTAGAAGACGAGGCGGAGGGAGTTGGTGGGTGGTGGTGCTGGGAGTGTGGATGATGGGAGTGGTGGTGTGAGGAGTCATGGGAGGCATCAGACCGTGGGGCCAGTTGTGACTCATGGGAGGTGGAGCGGCCTATGGACTGGATGGGGTTGAGGTAGGTCTGGTACTTCTTGCCAGGAGGAGGGGTTGTAGGGAACTTCTTGTCACCTGTCATATTATACATGTAAGGTTTAGAATACAGTACAATAATCTGTTTCCTGATAATTGAGGAATAAGTTCAAGGCTAACCAACAACTCAAAACTTGGAAAAGATCAATATATAATAATTAAAAAGTATAATTATATCTACCTGAAGTTTTTCCTTTAGGTATAATATTAGGCGTTGGAGGTGGGGTGTAGCGCTTGTCTGAAAAGATGGAGGTCGTGCCTGGGAGGTTGAGGGAGGAGATCGGGTGAATGCCTGGACCACCGGGACTAGAAGGTGGTCCCACAGGGTAAGGTGGAGGAGGTGAAGAGGGAGTAGAGGAGTCGTCACTGCTACGTTGACTGACAGGGACCCCACGACCACCTCCACTACTGCTGCCACTACTGTTCCTACTACCCCCATCACCACTCCATGCCCCTCCCCCACCTCCCTCCCTACTGGTACTGCTGCTGCCTCCATCCCCATCGGACGAGGAGACGGAGGACCGACACTCTCGCTTGCTGCGGTGGTCTGGTCGGGGTGAGGCTGGACACGACCGTTCCCAGGAGTCCCAGTATAATGGTAGCTCAGAGCTGCTCCAGTCACCACCCTCACCCTGCATCTGGATCTCTGAAACACATAATAATCATCATTACAACTACTCAAGTCAGGTTTATAAACTCCCATTAAAGGGTTAAACAAAGTCACCACCCTCACCCTACATCTGGATCTCTGAAACACATAATAATCATAATTACAACTACCCATCTATTGGAGTTTATAAACTCTCATTACAAATGTCTGAGAAAGTCTCCACTAGATTCACTAATTTTAGCCAACACTTTCATGTTGTTGTTATTCCAATACCTAGACCACCATGACAAGATGATTATTATTCTCTACCAGTGAGGTAATTTGAATAGAGAGATAGCAAGGAATATCAAGGTTAGATGATGGTACACACGTGAATACTAACTCCCTAGCAGGTATGAAAGCTTTTCTGTACAGAAGTCTCAGACAGTACTGAAATAATGAATCTTTATTGAAAGAATACTTAAAAATAAATACAATACCAACATAAAAGTGACAAATACCATAACATATACTATATATAACTATTGGTGCTATGGCAGTATTATCATTTCTCCTACTACTACTACTATTATCACCAAAAACATCATAATCTCTACAACTGACCTGTGTAACGCTTAAGGTTGTGAAGGGCACGGGCCAGTTTATGTGCCTCACCATGGTCAGCTCCATACTCAGCCAATATGGTACGCAGCTCACTCTCTCGTCTCTCTAGCAGCGATTCCAGGCTCGACACTCTTTGGCACAACCCCTAGACAACACAAGAAATATATTGGCATGTCTTCAGGTGGCTACAATGCAACCATTGAACAACACAAAAAATTTATTCCAGGTTCAATCCCTGAACAACAGAAAAAATATATAGGCATGTTATATGTTTCATCTACATTGCTGTGGTCTCATTCCATTCAGAGAATACCTTGCTCCTTCATGTTACCAATGCAGGCCAAACTCAGCCCACTGCCAACTTGGCCCATGATTATGCATTACCAAAACACTGAATACTGGATAATCTTTTATTAAAACAAGAAGGTATGTTTTTCATGGACTGTAGGAGATAGCTGCTGTATAAGCTGGTGATGGGCCCAGTTGACCTGTATACAGGAACTTTAGACACAAATATACAGTACCTCAGAACTATGAATGGATAATAAAAAGTTACAAAGCTCCTGTGCCATAATACAAACATTTACACTAACCTATATAGACCAATGTAACCATGATTCCCAGCTGTACCAGTGTTTTAAAGTATTGTACTTACACTAATAGAGTCTTTGCAGAGTCCAACCACCTGGAGCCATTGCTTGAGGGAGGGATAGAGTTGAAGGTCTTTGGGCAGCTGTACCCCGGCAGGTAAGTGGCGTTTGGTCACCAACTGTAGACTGAACAGCTTCACCAGTTTACCCTGCAACAAATTATATCATATTACAGGGTCTCTCCATGATTAACATTTTACAGATGTCTTGGGGTTAATGTAGGACTGATCCAACTTTGAGAAACTGTAGCATTGTACTGGACATCTCAAATATTAACAGTTTTTATACGGTAAAACTCCCTAACTTCGGACATTTTTTACATGTTTTAGTGAATAACTCTGTTAATAATGGTGCAATTTTATTCCTGTTGGTGTCATGTGGTAGCCAGGGAGAGTACCTACTGAATCCATATAACAAAAAAAATTAAGCACGCTAAATTCATGCTTTTTTTTTAATTTTCAAATGTCCAAAGTTAGGCAGAAATTTCCTAACTTCGGACAGGGTTGTATTTTCCCTTTAAACATGATAATGGTTAACAGCATCAATTTCTTTCCTTGCGGTCAAGCACCAGTACCGTATTAATTTGTCTGTCCGAATTTGGGACTTTTTTCTGTAAAAAATTTAGACAGATTCATTAAAAAAATCATGACACGGTTATTCATGCATATATTTTAAATTTGTTTACTGGCCAGTACTTACAGAGAGTGTCCACATATAATGGTACCATTCACGTTCTTACAATTATAACTCTTTGTTCTGTGTGAACAAAGTTTTGCAGGGTTAAAAAATGCAGACTTTTTTTTCATTGCATTTGTCAAATATTTTCACCCACACATATTCAAGCTATTGTAATAGAATTTATACGTAATAGTCTTCAAACATTCCCCTAACACCATCGTTATTTTTTGCAAATATAGCACTCTCTTCCAGTACAGTTGAGTACAGGGAGTTTTACGGTATGTCTTGCACCCAACCTTAGGACTGATCTGAAATGAGTAATTAACACCTTAGTGCCAGGGGTCCAGGTGTAATAGTACCAATCTCTTACCACCAATCAATAACTCCCTAGGCAATGCTTTCTAATATGTGTCTATATATTATTTTATCACCAAGTAAACTGACTCTTCAACAATTTCTACAAGTGAGTGTGGAGTTAGGTACATGATGAAGAGGGTGAGGGTGGTATTATTAAACTATTTCATCGTGGAAAAGTTCTCATCATCACTCAATTTCTATTTATTTTTCAATACGAATTGGGGGACGAAGAGCCTTTTCCTTTACGATATTCAATAATACCACCGAGAGGGATAATTACGCAGATTGGGTACGAACGATAACTTATGTAATAGAAAGTTGAATTAAGCAGTAATTATACAGTAGGTAAACTTGTACAGCATAAAATTGGTTAATACAAAAAGGAAAGCCATCCAAATTAAGTTAGTTCGTTTCTCGGCACATTTTGAAGGACTAAAAAGGAAACGATAATAATAATAATAATAATAATAATAATAATAATAATAATAATAATAATAATAATAATAATAATAATAATAATAATAATAAAGGACCTTGATAAAATACTACCAAAAAAAATAAGGTAAATTTACAGAAGTACTTCATTCACTATATTGTATATTTTAGTATCATTACCCAATATTTTGGACCATTCTAAGATACTTTTCATCAATGGTGTTTCTCTCGGAGATACATACAAACATAATTTGGAAATTAGTCTGACCTAACCTGACCTGACCTAACAATAATAACAATAATATTACCTCTAATGTGCGTATCTCCTGTTGTGTGAGGAATAACAATAATAATAATGGACGAAGAGCTGCGAGAGGTTGGAGAAGAGAAGGACCTGGGAGTGGTTATAGACAGAGAATTGAAGTTTTCAGGGCATCTGGCAGAAAAGATAAAGAAAGCCAATAGGATTGTGGGACTAATTAGGCGGACCTTTGTGACTCTTGATGAATCAATCTTTAAACTTTTGTACGTGGCGTTGGTCCGACCCCATCTAGAGTATGCCAACCAAGTTTGGTGTCCCAGCAAGAAAAAAGATATATCAGCTGTGGAAGGCGTACAGAGGAGAGCAACAAAACTTCTGCCAAATTTAAAGAACCTGCCATATCCGGAAAGATTAAGAAAACTGGGCATCCCTACTTTGGCCTATAGGAGATCCAGAGGCGATATGATAGAAACTTTTAAAATTGTAAATGGAGTATACGATGATTCTGTATGTGGGGGACTTTTTGTGAGATCAGACAGAGCTACTCGAGGACATGGAAAGAAGTTGTACAAACAAAGAGCAAGATTGAACATCAGGAAGGATGCCTTTTGCAATAGAGTAGTTAATAGGTGGAACAGTTTCCCAGATTCAGTGGTGAATTCCACCATAGACTATAGTTTGAGATATCGAGAGCTGGAGTCACAGGCTCAATAGCCTCTTCCAGGATTCTTCTCTGAGTTTCTGTGAGTTCTGTGAGAATCTATCTATAGCTCCGACGCCTCGTTCCCTCCGGGAACTCCCCCCAAGGGGGTGGCCACGGCAGAAGTGCCTCCAGTTCTCCCTGTTCCAACACTCCCTCCTTACTTGTTCAAGCCCTCCTCTGCCCCTCATGTTACTCTCCTTTACATACTCTTCCACTTTGTTCTGCCACCTAACTGGAGGTCTGCCTCTCACACCAGGTCCCACAACTTCACTTCCATACACCTTCTTTACAAATTCCTCACCTTGCATTCTCTCTACATGTCCAAACCATCTCAATGTATTACGTTTCACTCTCTCAACCACTCCACACTCAATACCATAATAATACTCAGAATAATAACAATAATAACAATAATAAAGCTACCTCTAATGTGCGTATCTCCTGTTGTGTGAGTTGGGCGCTGGTGGCACATTGGGACCTCAAACGCTCCAAATGTTCCGCTTGAGATGCGATAAACTGATGGTGAGTCTCGCAGGTCTCAAGGGCTCGGGATATGGCCTCCTGTACACCCATATTATCCACACCCACACCCACACCCACACCCACGCCCTGGTGTTGGTGATACTGGTGTTGTTGTTGTTGTTGATATTGGTGTTGATGGTGTTGTTGTTGTTGGTGGTGTTGATATTGGTGTTGTTGTTGTTGTTGGTGATAATGGTGTTGTTGTTGTTGATGGTGTTGGTGTTGATGATGATAATGGTGTTGTTGTTGTTTTTGTTGTTGTTGTTTTTCCTCTCTCCCTTGTTGATGATGATGATGATGGTGATATTGTTGGTGTTGTTGGTGTTGTTGGTGGGGGTGTTGTTGTTGGTGTTGTTGTTGTTTTTCTAAGCCCCCCCCCACACCCACCACCACGCCCTCTTGTTGTTGTTGTTGATGGTGATATTGGTGTTGTTGTTTTTCTAAGCCCCCCACCACCACCACACCCTCTTGTTGTTGTTGTTGTTGATGGTGATAATGGTGTTGTTGTTGTTGTTGTTGATGGTGTTGTTGTTTTTCCTCCACCACCCTACCACCACCCCAAGACATTTCTTTCTTCTTTCTTCTTATCTTTATTATCTTCCTTACTATCTGTCTATAGAAATGTAACACAGGACCAAACACCTCAGCCCTCGCCTTCCCTTCATGCTTGGTAGGTGTGTGTGTTGTGTTGTGTAGGTGTGTCAGAGACGATGTAAGTCCCACAACAACACACAACAACAAGCCGCCATCATGGATTGGACACCTTCCTTCCCAAACATTTCACTCCTATTTTTAAGTCGAGTTTTATTGATATTTATACACACACATACATTTATTCGATTTAATTATATTTTTTTATTTCGTTATTTGGTTCGTTTTTATGCTCAAATTCTCATATTCTAGGTTTGTATATATGTTTCTTCTTAACACGAGTACATGACATATATCACATTTTGCCCATTTTCCTCAAAAAATAATATTTTTATATTAAATGTATCATCATAAACATTCTATGATATTTTTCTCGCATAAATAATATCAAAACAAAATATCACATACAATCGAATGATACCGAAATCGACTTGACAAAAATAAATTTATCTAAGGAACAATAAATATGTATATCACTCTGCACTGGTAGATGCATATGATTATCTAATTTATTTGTGTTAGTATGCAATCGTTGGTGAATTCCCTCATTACTCTTGAACATTGACGGTCTTTTTGGAATTATTTTCGTCTGGTAGAAATTTCCCTGTTTACTTTTGAACAATCTTTATATAATTTCCCTGTGTGGACTTCAAAATTCCCTAAAACAGAGAAATTACCTTGTACCTGGCAACACTGCCTTCCATCCCACGTCCTTCTCACAGAGTATATTATTATACATGGAGGTATAATATATATTATATACAGTATTATATTATACCTCCTTGGTTATATACTAGAGGTCGCATAGGGGGATCTTATTCATTAATTTTCCTCTTGTTTTTACTTTTATATGTAATTATCTGTGCCTTTTGTGGTCAAAATCTAATTGTTATTGTTATGTGACCATAATTATTAATAATAAGAGGTTGAAAAAATAACCACAATATGATTAAGGAGAGAACAAATTTTTGTGAAATAAGAACACGGACATGCCGTAGCCTGGTTTAACCGAACTTCATTGTATTTTACTATGACTTTGGGAATCAGCTAAAAACCCTAAGACAGTATTATATACATGTAAAATAAGGGTTCTGGTCCAAGAACCAACTATAATAGTGCAAATTAACTTATCAGTACAAATTATATCAATAATGAATTGATGAATGATGCATAGCCAATTATCACCATCATATTAGTAATACGTTCCCCTATTATAGCTTTTTCAGTCGCCCTTTACTCATATTTATTCCTCTTGTCACCCCTGAGCCCACAAAAAGTGTACTTTGATGAGTCTGTCAGTTGTAGCTGTACTGGGATTATATGATATTAATATGCCTGCAGCAGTGATGTAACGCACAAAGTATTATAGACACTTTAAAAGCTTATCTTTCGTCATTATTCCCTTCATTGTTCTTTTCCTTAAGCTTCTCTTTCATAGATATGATGATTGATATCGTTAAATTAAATAGAAAACTAATAAAATTAACAATAATATTTAATGATGACTGCATGTAAGATATGTGTTGATATTCTCGTTTCTTGTTATTTAATTAAAATAGGAAATATCTATATCTAGCATTCATTTGTCTGGGAATCGGACACGTTACCAAAAGGTCATCCCAGCTTAGCAACAGCACCAATAACATTTTTTTTTTTTTTTATACTAGCATATCAACCTTAAGTGTGGTAATTAATAATAAGGCCTTTAATTTATTTATTTGTATATATTCCAACATAAGGTCATCCCAGCTTAGCAACAGCACCAATAACATTTTTTTTTTTTAAACTAACATATCAACCTTAAGTGTGGTAATTAATAATAATAAGGCCTTTAATTTATTTATTTGTATATATTCCAACATAAACAACAACAACAACATCAATAACCCATTTAACTCCAACAAATAAATTTTCAACAACAACAACAACAAACACATTTTCAACAACAACAACAACACGTGAAGGAAGCCGGGTGTGTGTGTGTGTAATTTTGCTTTTTTTTCCTTTAATTAATTACCCATATATTGATTTACATGGTTGTATGGTTTAATGGTGTACTTATAATTATATCCTTGTAAATTAATGGAGAATTATTATTATTATTATTATTATTATGTTATTAATTAATTTACGTTAAAATGGAGTTTATGCTTATCTTTCTTATCTATCCTGAAAAAAAAACGATTACATGTTGTTTGTTGTTAATTAATTTGTTGGTATTTCTTACGTTAAAATGAAGTTATGGTAAATGTATAGAAGTAGTTCATTCATTATATTGTATATTTTAGTATTATTACCCACTATTTTGGACCATTCTAACGTAAGACATTTTTCATGGTATTAGTATAGAAGTAGTTCATTCACTATATTGTATATTTTAGTATTATTACCCACTGTTTTATACCATTCTAACACACTTTTCATCTATGGTGTTTCTCTCGGAGTTGCCCCGTTTTACAAATTTGTTGGAAATTAGTCTGACATGACCTGACCTGACCCAACCTAACCTGACCTAACCTAACCTGACCTGACCTAACCTAACCTAGACAACAGCAGACTACCGGAACCTAACCTGGGCAAACTACCGGGATATAACCGGTGTAAACTATCATAAAGTGACCGGGGCAAATTCCCAGGACCTAGCCTGATTGTTTATAAAATTTGATAAAAATTATGGTATTATTACAGAATAACTGGGTTTTTGGCTAGGATCGCGCTGTTACCACATCTGGCTAGGTCCCGGGAATTTGCCCCGGTCACTTTATGATAATTTACACCGGTTATATCCCGGTAGTTTGCTGTGATCTAGGTTAGGTTAGGTCAGGTCAGACTAATTTCCAAATTATATTTGTAAAACGTGGCATATCTCAGAAACGGGGCATCTCCGAGAGAAACACCATAGATGAAAAGTGTGTTAGAATGGTCCAAAATAGTGGGTAATGATACTAAAATATACAATACAGTGAACCCAGTTATTCTGTAAATTTACAAGTATTTATTAATTTTTAAAGTCTAGTGATGTGAACTTTTTATAGTACAGCGTGGCCTTGAAACGATTCATAATGACGTCCATCACGGAGGAGAGTACCAACAAGGTGTTTGGTGGATGGCAGAAGGTGTTTTCACATCAGAGGTAATAATTATTTGTCCTGTAGTCTTGTTTAATGGGTGCAGGAGTAGGGGGACAGGCTTCGGGGGGGGGGGGGGGTTGGGGGTGTGGGAATAAGGGGACAGGCTTGGGGTGGGTAGAAAGCCTGGGGAGGGATTGGGGGTGCGGGAGTAGGGGGACAGGCTTGGGGTGGGTAGAAAGCCTGGGGGGGGGGTGCGGGAATAGGAGGACAGGCTTGGGGTGGGTAGAAAGCATGGGGGGGGAGGTTTGGGGTGTGCGGGAATAGGGGGACAGGCTTGGGGTGGGTAGAAAGCCTGTCCCCTATTCCTGCACCCCCCTAACCCCCCCCCCCCCAAGCCTGTCCCCCTACCCCCCCCCCCCAAAAAAAAAAAAAAAAAAAAATTATAATGGTGTTCTGTTGCTCGGAATAGGTTGGAGGAATCAGTAGCCTTCCAATTCACCAAAACAAGAAAATCGCCCCTTGATTATAAGTCCTCTACTTGAACTAACTGCCTTGTCATACGTAGAATTTTACACATTACCAATCCGGGGTATATTTTTGTCTATTATTATGTTTATGTTGTGTGTATGTGTGTGTTGTTATGTGTATGTGTGTGTTATGTGTATGTGTGTGTTGTTATGTGTATGTGTGTTATATGTGTGTGTTGTTATGTGTATGTGTGTTATATGTGTGTGTTGTTATGTGTATGTGTGTTATATGTGTGTGTTGTTATGTGTATGTGTGTTGTTATGTGTATATGTGTGTTATGTGTATGTGTGTGTTGTTATGTGTATATGTGTGTGTTATGTGTATGAGTATGTGTGTTATGTGTATGAGTGTGCGTGTTATGTGTATGTGTGTATTATTATGTGTATATATGTGTATACTGTATATTATATTATTTTTTACAGTAAGGAGTTGGGATGTAAAATGAAGTTTGGTGTGTACGTTCCTCCTCAGTCAGATTCAGGTAAATATAAACAATAATTTTTTTTATTTAAACAATACATATGTAAACAGTTGGTCAAAATTAATGTTATATACTGTAAATAAATGTTTGGCTTGGGGATATAAAGTTAATTGAGAATATCATTAAGGTACCCTCCGTGAATTTTAGGACCTTAGGCAAGAATGTGCGTGGTTTTGACGAAGACGTGTTTCTATTACAATGACTCTGTATTTGTCTGTGGAGCCGTCGTACCGGTACCACGCCATAGTCAACACCACGGACGTTCTTGCATACGATATTTAGTCACATAGCCTAGGACAGATGCGTTACTTGTGTGTAACGCATCAAAATGGGAAAGCCACCTTGAAAATTAATCCTCGCACCTTGAAAATTAATCTGCGCATCTTGAAAATTAATCCGCTCACTTTGAAAATTAATCCACGCACCTTGAAAATTAATCCTTGCACCTTGAAAATTAATCCGCGCACCTTGAAAATTAATCCTTGCACCTTGAAAATTAATCCGCTCACATTGAAAATTAATCCACCCACCTTGAAAATTAATCTGCGCATCTTGAAAATTAATCCGCTCACTTTGAAAATTAATCCACGCACCTTGAAAATTAATCCGCACACTTTGAAAATTAATCCTTGCATCTTGAAAATTAATCCGAGCACCTTGAAAATTAATCTGCGCATCTTGAAAATTAATCAGCGCATCTTGAAAATTAATCCGCTCACATTGTTATTGTCTTCCTTCACTCCGTCAACAGGACCGGTACCAGTGGTGTATTGGCTGTCTGGCCTTACTTGCACCGAGCAGAACTTTATCACCAAAGCCGGGTCACAGAGTCATGCGGCCAAACACGGCTTCCTTGTAGTGGCTCCCGATACCAGTCCAAGTAAGTCCCACCCGCCCTCCCTTACAGAATTATTTGGTAACTATTTATTTATTAATTTGTCCCTTCCAATTTTTTATTTTTTTTTTTCTCTCTACTTTTTATTTTTTTATTTTTTCTCTCATTTTTATTTTTTTTTTTTTTCTCTACTTTATATTTAGTTTATTTTTTCTCTACTTTATATTTAGTTTTTTTTTTCTCTACTTTTTATTTATTTATTTGTTTATTTTTTCTCTAATTTTTATTTATTTTTATTTTTTTTCTCTAATTTTTATTTATTTATTTTTTCTCTAATTTTTTTTTTTTTCTCTACTTTTTATTTATTTATTTATTTATTTTTCTCTACTTTTTATTTATTTATTTATTTATTTTTTCTCTACTTTTTATATATTTATTTTTGTTTTTTTTCTCTACTTTTTATTTATTTATTTATTTATTTTTTCTCTACTTTATATTTAGTTTTTTTTTTCTCTACTTTTTATTTATTTATTTATTTATTTTTTCTCTACTTTTTATTTATTTATTTATTTATTTTTTCTCTACTTTTTATTTATTTATTTATTTATTTATTTTTTCTCTACTTTTTATTTATTTATTTTTTTTTTCTCTACTTTATATTTAGTTTTATTTTTTCTCTACTTTTTAATTATTTATTTGTCCATCCCAGTCATTTTTGTCATCTACTCTGTACTTGTATTTATTCATATATTCATTTTTATATATTATTATTTATTTATTTATTTATTTTTATATATTATTATTTATTTATTTATTTTTATATATTATTATTTATTTATTTATTTATTTAATTTTATATATTATTATTTATTTATCTATTTATTTCCCCACTAGGAGGTTGTAACATTGAGGGAGAAGACGACAGCTATGACTTTGGCAGTGGGGCCGGTTTTTACATCGACGCTACAGAGGAGAAGTGGAAGACCAACTACCGCATGTACTCCTACGTCACTAAGGAACTCCCGGCCGTCATTGCAGCTAACTTCAAGGTTCAGGCAGACAATAATGCAATAATGGGACATAGGTGAGCGAATTTAACGGAAGATTTGTTTTGGGGTAATTTGGACATAGGTGAGCGAATTTGTTTTAGGGTAAATTGGACATAGGTGAGCGAATTTGACGGGAGATTTGTTTTGGGGTAATTTGGACATAGGTGAGCGAATAAAACGGAAGATTTGTTTTAGGGTAAATTGGACATAGGTGAGTGAATAAAACGGAAGATTTGTTTTAGGGTAAATTGGACATAGGTGAGCGAATAAAACGGAAGATTTGTTTTAGGGTAAATTGGACATATGTGAGCGAATAAAACGGAAGATTTGTTTTAGGGTAAATTGGACATAGGTGAGCAAATTTAACGGAAGATTTGTTTTAGGGTAAATTGGACATAGCTGAGCGAATTTAACGGAAGATTCGTTTTAGGGTAAATTGGACATAGGTGAGTGAATAAAACGGAAGATTTGTTTTAGGGTAATTTGGACATAGGTGAGCGAATAAAACGGAAGATTCGTTTTAGGGTAAATTGGACATAGGTGAGGGAATAAAACGGAAGATTTGTTTTAGGGAAAATTGGACATAGGTGAGCGAATAAAACGGGAGATTTTTTTTTTTTAGGGTAAATTGGGGTGGCTACTGATTCCTCCTAACTGTGCCAGAAAACAGACCCCCTCAATGGTACTACTGTCATAGGGGATCTGTTTCTTGGCATGGTTTGGAGGAATCAGAGACCTTCCAATTCGTGGTGGTAATATTTGAAGAACTCATTTATTTTCCTCAAATATTCTGACTACTATACACATTGCAGGATTTGTTTTCTTATGAACTAGTTTTCGTCAGTATTAAGGGGATAGTATACTTTTGAAAACACACACACACACACACACACACACACACACACACACACACACACACACACACACACACACACACACACACACACACACACACACACACACACACACACACACACACACACACACACACACACACACACACACACACATACCCCCATCCCTCCGAAACAAAATGCCCAAACGTAGAACTCCCCCCCCCCCCCGACACACACATACCCCCATCCCTCCGAAACAAAATGCCCAAACGTAGAACTCCCCCCTCCCACACACACACACACACACACACACACACACACACACATACCCCCATAATAATTTTCTTTCCTCATCCACAAATTACAGTATGGGTGGCCATGGTGCCTTGATCTGTGCCCTGAAGAATCCTGGTATGTACAAGTCCGTCTCTGCCTTCGCTCCCATTTGTAACCCCACCTGCTGCCCCTGGGGAATCAAGGGTTTTACCGGGTACCTGGGGGAAGGAAATAAGAATGTCTGGAAGGAGTATGATGCTTGTGAACTGTTGAAAAAGTATAATGGACCTCCTCTCGAGATTTTGGTGGATCAGGTAAGCCGATTACTTGATTTGATCTAGATTTTGAATGACTAATGTGACGTAATTTGATTTGATCTAGATTTTGAATAAGTGTAATATGACATAACTTGATTTGATTTTATCCAGATTTTGAATAACTCTATGACATAATTTGATTTGATCTAGATTTTGAATGACTAATATGATGTAATTGATTTGATCTAGATTTTGAATAACTGTAATATGACATAATTTGATTTGATCTAGATTTTGAATAACTCTAATATGACGTAATTTGATTTGATCTAGATTTTCAATAACTCTAATATGACATAATTTGATTTGATCTAGATTTTGAATAGCTCTAATATGACGTAATTTGATTGAAACAGATTTTGAATAACTCTAATATGACATAACTTGATTTGATTTGATCCAGATTTTCAATAACTCTAATATGACATAATTTGATTTTATCCAGATTTTCAATAACTCTAATATGACATAATTTGATTTGATACAGATTTTGAATAACTAATATGACATAATTTGATTTGATACAGATTTTGAGTAACTAATATGACATGACTTAATTAATCCAGAATATGAATAACTCTAATATTACACCAATGTTAGTGAGCAGAAAATATCCAAGACTTAGGACTAACATCTCTATATAGTATTTATAACACCAATAGTATCCATGTGCAGACACTAGGGTCATATTCAAGAACATTTGGTGTGGTATTGGTACGACGGCTCTGTTGTTTGTCTACGGAGCCATCGTACCGTTACCACACCATTGTATACACCACGGATGTTCTTGAATACCACACCACACCACACCTATATTCATTTTCCACAACCAATACCATCCTATATTGTTCATGAATACCACACCACAACTATACTCATTTTCCACAACCAATACCATCATAATTATACCATTCATGAATAACACACCACAACTATATTCATTTTCCACAACCAATACCATCATAATTATACCGTTCATGAATACCACATCATAATTATACCGTTCATGAATACCACACCACAACTATATTCATTTTCCACAACTAATACCATCCTATATTGTTCATGAATACCACACCACACCTATACTCATTTTCCACAACCAATACCATCATAATTATACCGTTCATGAATACCACATCATAATTATACCGTTCATGAATACCACACTATAACTATACCCATTTTCCACAACCAATACCATCATAATTATACCATTCATGAATACCACACCACACCTATACTCATTTTCTACAACCAATACCATCGTACAGTATACCGTTCATGAATACCACACCACAACTATACTCATTTTCTACAACCAATACCATCGTACAGTATACCGTTCATGAATACCACAACATAACCATCCCCCAGGGTAAGGGAGACAACTTCCTCGCCGATGGTCAGTTACTTCCGGACAACCTGGTGGGTGCGTGTGCCAAGGCTGGGGTGCCGGTTGTCATGAGGATGCAGGAGGACTACGACCATTCCTATTACTTCATATCCACGTTCATGGGAGATCACTTTGACCACCATGCAAAGTTTCTGAAGGATTAAGGTGGTAATTCTTTTTTGGTACATTGGAGTGCCTTGTTTCCTCCAAAGTATGCTAGGAAACAGGACCAGAAGAGCAAATATAATGGTGTTCTGTTGCTTGGAATAGTTTGGAGGATTCAGTTGCTCCAGAATTACCAACACAAGACTTCCCCCTTAATAATTGAGGGATAACCTGCTGTGGGAAAAAATTGGAGGGCTATTGATTCCTCCAAACTATGTCAGGAAACGGACAGTCTCAATGTTGGGTTAAGGGGGTGTGGGAATAGGGGGCCAGGCTTGGGGGTGGGGTTTAGGGGGTGCGGGGGGGTTTTGGGGGGCTGCGGAAGTAGGGGGACAGGCTTGGGGGGCTGCGGAAGTAGGGGGACAGGTTTGGGGGGGGGGGGGTTAGGGGGGTGCAGGAATAGGGGACAGGCTTTCTACCCCTTTCAAGCCTGTCCCCCTATTCACACACACACCCCAAACCCCCCCCCCCAAGCCTGTCCCCTTATTCACACACACCCCAAACCCCCCCCCCCCCCCCAATCCTGTCCCCAACAACCGCACCCCCTTAATTAATTACGGTCTGTTTCATTGTATCGTGTCGAGGAATTGGTATCTCTCCAATTTTATCTAGCGTGTTTGTATCCCATTAAGGTCGGAAGGGAAAGTTTTATAATAATACACCAGGATGATGTTGCAGACACACAGAATACTTGTACTAATTAAACTTTATTTTTATTTTTTTATTTTACATTATAATAAAGTATATCCCTCCCCTGAATGACTGACTGTATGTGGTTGGTAGCAGTTCTGGTAATTTTTCCTTTATTATTATTAGACTGTTTTTGTATGATGGGTTGAAAGTTTATTAATTTTTTTGTAACTTGCTTCCAGAAATTTGTGTGTTTATTATTAGACAGTTTTTTTATGATGGGTTGAAAGTTTATTAATTTTTTTGTAACTTGCTTCAAGAAATTTGTGTGTTCATTATTAGACAGTTTTTTTTACGATGGGCTGAAACCGTAATTTTGTAACTTTCCTCCATAAATTTTGCAGTGATGTAAGGATAATTATTTCACTCCATTAATTATTATTAGTCCAAAATTTAAAAAGTTAAACATAAATTTTTCAAGAAATAATGTATGTTGTTTAATTCCCCTGATGATATACAACTGAAATAGTGTTAATTATATTTTGAAATGGTATATAATTATCTTTCTTTGACTAACTTTAAAATAACACGTACAGGTTGAAAAAAATTATACATTACCCCTCTAATGTTAAGGGGGTGCGGGAATAGGGGGACAGGCTTGGGGGGGGTTTAGGGGGGTGCGGGAGTAGGGGACAGGCTTTTGGGGGGTGCGGGAGTAGGGGGACAGGCTTAAGGGGGATGCTGGAATATGGGACAGGCTTTCTACCCACCCCAAGCCTGTCCCACTATTCCCGCACCCCCCAAGCCTGCCCCCTAATCCCGCACCCCCCAAGCCTGTCCCCTACTTCCGCACCCCCCAAGCCTGCCCCCTACTACCGCACCCCCTTAACTAACTAATTAAATGATCATCTTATGGTTTTAAATTAAGCTTGTCTATACAGTAATTAAATTTGGATAAGGGGTATTTCAGAACCATAGTTATTTTTATTAATTTAATATGCTACTTGTGCTTTATTATTATATATATATACCTCGCCCTCTCAGTTATTTAACCTATTATAACTGAATATAAAGATTGTTCGGAACCATTAATTCATAGACCTTGTGAATAAACTATAGAGGATGATTAAATTAGGATTGATTTTTATTATAGGATCCATTTCATTTTTTGATCATGGCTGGCCGGTTCGGTCATCGGGGTGCAAAGTCCAAAATGTCCACTACAAATCACTAAATTAATTCTGCCAGTGGGACATATAATAACATCCTTCTATATGTATAAAAAATATTTCTAGCGATTTTATGTAGAGAAAAATATATATATTAAAATCTATACATGGAATTTGGTGATTAAAATAGGGGAAAAGCAAAGCCACCTAGCGGACGAACCCGACATTATTATCAGTGTTGCCAAGTATAGACAATTTTCTCTAGACTTGGGAATTAGAGGTATCAATGGGGAAAATTGTTCAAGAGTAAAATGGGAAATCTCTACCAGACGAAATACCAAAAAAACTCAAATGGGATTAAAAAAGAGTAAACAGGGAATTATTGAGGTAAAGAAAGGGAAAGGTTATACTTCAAAACAACTCCCCTATAAAGAGTAAACAAAGAATTATTGAGGTAGAGAAAGGGAAAGGCTATACTTCAACACACAACTCAACTATATAAAAAAAAGAAGTAAAAACAGGGAATTATTGAGGTAAAGAAAGGGAAAGGCTATACTTCAAAACAACTCAATAAATAAAAAAGAGTAAACAGAGAATTATTGAGGTAAAGAAAGGGAAAGGCTATACTACAACACACAACTATAAAAAAGAGTAAACAGGGAATTATTGAGGTAAAGAAAGGGAAAGGCTATACTTCAACACACAACTCAATAAAAAAAAAAAGTAAAAACAGGGAATTATTGAGGTAAAGAAACTATAGAGAGTAAACAGGGAATTATTGAGGTAAAGAAAGAAAGGGAAAAATTCTCATATTAATTAAAGTTGGGGAAATTTTAGGTTCCATCAGACCTGGCAACACTGTTATTATTAGTCGACGAGGAGGAAGGAAGACGAGACGGTACCACCACTGACCTCTTTAATTAAAATAAACCACAATTATGGCCATTGACGACGTGGTAGTACACAATGACGACCCAGAGGAGGAGGAGGTAACTATTTCACCCATTTTGACCTTGACCTATGACCTCTAGAAGTGAATAAATAGGGTTAAATAAGGTTAAATTGGGTCTACCTTCATGGCCGGTCATATCGTTGTTGCATCATTGCCTCGTAGTCAGCTGGTCATTATTTTGGAGATGTTTATTTGTTTATTTTAATGGTGTGTTTTATATATAGGATGTACAAAGCTGATTTAGTTAATATTGCAATTATCTGTGCCGGTGAACTATTGGTTGTTAGGATAGATTGGGTTAGGTAGGGTTCGGTTACCTTTATCAATACTCGGTGGAATTATCTTGCTAGGTATTTTAATTTTAAGATACCACATTTCTGTAGCGGAGGGACGAACTGTGTGGGGGTGAACAGTGTTACCAGATCCCCTTGGCAAAATTACAGAAGGTCCAGCAGTCAGTTGTGTACAATATGCCCCTGACCCACCCAATCAGGATACTTTTAGCTACTATCCACAGGATATATTTTATTTTTAAAGGTCACGAAGGACATTAAGTTAAGTCCCGAAGGTAGCAACAGTCTAGGTTAGGTCAGGGTATATCGTCTGATGATCAAAAAATTATTTATTTCAATTTTAAATGATTGAATTTCCCGCTCAATTGGGCTATTATTTGAACATTCTTCATATGATTTCCCAAGTGTAGACAAAATTTGCCTAAAACATGGAAGTATTCCTGTATCTGGCAACACTACACGCAGTGGCGGGAAGTAGGGAACACGCTAGGTAAGCTGCGCTTCCGTTTCAAAGTAAACACATACAAATGTTATTCATGTTTTTACGTATGTCCACATAATATAACAGTCTCCAAAATAAAAAGGGAAAAGAAATGGGCGATTTCAGATGACATAAAGTGTGAAAATCGAGGACGCAGATAATCGCAATATTTACCGCTGATTTATTTACATTTATTTGTTTTTTAATGATATGTTTTATGTATAGGATGTACAAAGCTAATTTATTTACATTTTGTCATTATTTTGGGGGTTTATATTTGTTTTTTAATGGTGTGTTTTATATAAGGTATAGGATGTACAAAGTTGGGATATATTTCTTTAGACTGGTTAATATCTTTATTATATTCTAGAACAAACTCACTAAATGATTTGGTAAATATTGAAAGAATTACCGTTATTGCATATGGTTTCTCTACCTTCATTACCCACTTATTTAGACCATTCTAAGACTATTTTCTTCTATGGCATTTCCTCCTCAAATTCCCCATTTCCAAGATATTCAAATGGAGCATTTTGAAATTAGCCGGACCTTACCTAACCTAACCTAGACCACATCAGACTACCGGGACCTAACCTGGGCAAACTACCAGGACCTAACCTGGGCAAACTACCGGGAAATAACCGTGGTAAAGTACAGGAAATGACTGAGGCAAAATACTGGGACCTAGCCGGATCTGGCAACACTGCTACAAAACGGTAATTCTTTCAATAAATACCGTACAAAGCTGAATTTATTAACATTTATTTGTTTTTTAATGGTGTGTTTTATATATACGATGTACAACGCTGATTTATTTATAATTATAAGTACTGCTATGATTATTTGTCTTCAAAATCCTGTAGAAGCCATTGATTAGAAATTCTTATAATAAAAATAAAAATAGGAAAAAAATCAGGAGGTATTCTCATTGTATTCATCCTTTGAAATTATACTGGGTTAATTATTGCTCTAGTCAATATGTTGTTATTTATATACCGTTACAGTTTTAGACACATAAATCCGAGATAGGCAAAAAGTGTTAGGATTGTCTAATGTTGATTTAATATTATTTTTCGTCTTTTTCAGGAGGAGGAGGAGGAGGAGGATCTAGTGGTAAGTACTGTGTGTCAAAGTTACACTGCGAGTTTGTGAAAGTGTGTAATAATTTGTAAAAGTGTGTAAAAGGTTTGTATAAGTGTGTGAAAGGTTTGTATAAGTGTGTGAAAGGTTTGTAAAAGTGTGTAAAGGTTTGTAAAAGTGTGTGAAAGGTTTGTAAAAGTTTGTAAAGGTGTGGGCAACCGTTAAAAATAGAGCCATATTCAAGAACGTTGGTGGTGCATACGATGGAGTGGTACAGGTAGAAAAACAATAGAGCCGTCTTATCGGTACCATGCCTTCGTCAACACCACGGATGTTCTTGCATACGACCCGTATTGCTGTGGATTTGAGGGTAAAACCATTAAACAAACTACATAGATACAGTAACCTCTCATTTTACACTGTGAGTATATATGTGAACTTGAGGATGTGTGATGAATGTATGTACAGTACTGTAAAACACATTTTTTACACTACATTTCACTCGCATCACATAATACCAGTGTACTGTACAATTAGGGCTTTCTGTACAGTTTCATTACACACACTACATTACATACAGTACATTACACACACATAATATCAGTGTATTGTACAATTAGGGTTTTCTGTACACAGTTTCATTACACACACTACGTTACACACACATAATATCAGTGTACTGTACAATAAGGGTTTTCTGTACACAGTTTCATTACACACACTACATTACATACACATAATATCAATGTACTGTACAATATGGGTTTTCTGTACACAGTTTCATTACATACACTACTTTACACACACAAAATACCAGTGTAAAATAAAGAGTTCACTGTATACAAAACTCTGAGGGTATTGTGCAACTTTCCATTAATTTTCCCAGGATCCGTTTGATGGAATGAAGGAGGCATGTGGTACAGGTCACTGCTCAGGGCTCGGCGAAAAACTTAACACCTGTAACGACCGAGTCAACTCCAGATCCAGCACAGAGGAGACGTGTTCTGAGGAACTCTTTGATTATCTTCACTGCATCGACCACTGTGTAAGCTTTGGAATTATTTTGTGGTAACCTCGCAGGATAATCGGTCTTTACACTTGCACCTCTAGGCATTCTGACATAGAGGGTCGAAATTGTAAAGATATGTTATTCCGTGGGTATACCTAAGGTTGAAATTATATGTGTGAATGAATTAGTTTACATTTCAGTATAGTATGTGTTGTTATAGAGACTGGTGTGAATGAGGCAATAAGTAAAATAATATCAGTAAATGTGGAAAAGTTCATAAGGTATGGATATAGTTGAGTGGATAAATAATGTAAGTAGGAATTGGAATATAACATTTCAGTTGTAAATTTATAAGTTAAGGGGAGAATACACTTTTGGAATATTGGAGTGCCATGATTCCTCCAAAGTATGTCAGGAAACAGGACCAGATTAACAAAAATAACGGTGGTATGTTGCTTAGAAAAGTTTGTTGTTGTTGTTGAAGTTCCTCATGCTGTCTGGCCGAGCAGCCCCGAGCTCCAGAGGAAGGTCATGGCCTTAACCGGGCTTTCCCACAGTGCCCTCAGAAGTTTGTTGGAATCAGTAGCTCCATATTAACTAACACCGGATCTCCCCCTTAATAGAATGTTATACAGTACAGTGGTAAGAAGATGCCATGTAGAAGTTAAGGAGAGGGTATAGTTTTGGTATTTTGGGAGATAATGATTCCTCCAAACTATGCCCACCAACAGGCCACCATTATTTTTGTTCATCTGGTCCTGTTTCCTGGTATACTTTGGAGGAATCAAGGGGCTCAAATGTACCAAAAGTATACTCCCTTAATAATCGAGTGATCTTTTTATCCTTGAAAGGAAGATTTAATGTTATTGTGATTCGTTTCATGGGGCAATATTATCTCTTAGGATTGTTCTATTACTCTTTTTCACATTTCTTTTCTAATCTTATATCCTCCCACCTGTTAGAAATTGGATATGTGCTTGTGATGTTTATATTTGGTACATTGGAGTGCCTTGATTCCTCCAAAGTATGTCAGGTAACAAGACCAATGAATAAACATAATGGTATCCTGTTGCTTTGAAATAATTTAGGGGAATTAGTTGCACCAGATTTACCTACAACAACATTGTACTATATACTCCTTTAATGGTATATAGTAGCTTGTGGATATTAATGTTTATTTTTTCCTTTCCAGCTCACCAAATCCTTGTTCACTAAGCTGAAGTGAAGGTGGTATTTAACATCAATGTATATTTGTTATTCTTTAGAACAGAAATAAGTCACAGAAGCAGATAATTATGTAAGTCATGGACCAGTTGTGTTGTTCATATTTTTTTTCTTCCAATGTTCAATTACAAAATATTTATGTAAATATAGACCCTTTTAACTTCTTAAAGTGAACATAAATTTTTTTCATAAACCGTTAGCTGTCTTTCATTTGTTGTAACCTGTGGATTTCCTGAAGAAGGTACACATTCTTAGTTGACGAGCTGTTGAAAAATTATCTAATGTGTTAGATAAATCCTCTGAATTACAAGCTATAGTTTCACAATTTTCAATAAGGGCTGATGGTAATAATTTTGGAAGGCAGCCGTCTGTGGGAAAGGCAACTTACTGTTTAGTGGAAGTGGACTATTAGAAATTACCTGTATCTCCTTATAAAATTGTCGTAACACATGTGCAGTGCACTTTCCTTTATCAAGTGAGATGATATTTCCAACCACTACCACCCTGTCTCCATACCAGTTTCAGTAATTTCCTAACACCTGGACTTGTACTTCATATAGTATGGGAAGGATAAACCTAGGAAGGAATTGAAAACAAAAAATACAATTTGAAATTTATTGTAATACAGTATATGTTTTTGTCTCCTGAACCACTATCAACATAATGTACAGAAATCCATCCAACTTTTCTTTGTATTCAGGCACATTTAACATTCTTATACATTAAAATAACTATTCACATTCCACACACAGTTACAAACCGAGCACTTCTTTCCGTTTCTCTTTACCCTTGAGAACAGCATTCTTAAATAGTCTACAATAGAGTTCAACTGATATAGCTGAGTCATCATTGCCTGGGATGGGGTAAGTGACAAGTTTTGGGTTACAGTTAGTGTCCACAATGGCCACTGTAGGAATGAGCATCTTGGCTGCATCACGTATAGCATAATGTTGTTGGACAGCCGTGTACATACTGTGAAGCAGAATGACCAGGTCTGGTAGGCGGGTGATGGAGCCAAACTGCTTGGTGGAATTGGTTAGTACTCCACCCTGCCAATGACGGCAGTGAGAATACTCGCCGCACTCCTTTGCAGTGCATTCAATCAGGTACTGTAGGAAGAAAATCAATAATACAACTTTAAATATAATAATACTACATAAATGTTCCAATTCAAGATTAAAATAGAATTTACAGTAGAAAACTTATGTCTGGTAATTAAATAGCATTCTATTAACATGATATTCAACATATGATTATGCAACTGTTGTAGTTTGCTAAATTAAGTAATTTCTAGTACATACAGTACTGTATACTGCTGACCTCCATTTCTCATGGATTTTTTTTTCGGGGGTGGGGTGGGGGGGGGGGACTTTAAGTACTGTAAAATACAATTAAGTAGTAAGTATACTATACCTGATGTTGCGGTAGGCGACCAACAAAGAGTATTATTCCCTCACGGAAGGCAATATGGGCAATGATATTAAGTGCTTGTCGTAGATGTGCCGCAGTTTGATCCAAGTCAATAATGTGATGACCCAGACGGGAACCAAATATGAATTGGTTCATGTGAGGATCACCGGTGCCTTCAACATGACCAAGGTGGACTCGTGCCTGGAATAAGTCCTCTACTGTGAACAGCTGTGCCACTTGAAAGTAATCTGGGTGCTTCAGGGACTCCTTCAGTATTTGATCCATTGGTGACTCTGTGTGTTCTGTGGTGGCTGTAAATAATAACACAACATGAAATTTAACCTTATGGAAAGTTTAATACAGTACTGAATGCTTACCCTACTGACAAACATAATTTAAAATGCATATGGTATTAATTGCAGATATTAGCTACTGCACACTTTGAAAGTATTGTACTGTGAGAGTCGTATGAAAATAAGAGGCTCTTTTGTTGTAGCCAACCCCTTAGATAGAAATCCCAAAGGGAGCAAGACAACAGAGCTATAAGCCGATATAAAGTATACATTACCTTTCCTGTACTATGTTATCCTTCCCTGCCATTCATGTAAGAAAATCAACGGAGCCACAAACCTGCTGGTGATTGTGGGAGTTGTACCTCAACGGCTGGTGAGGATGTGAGGGCCGGGGAGGAGGAGGAGGCAAGGGACCGCTGCCATACCCCGCCCCAACAGGAAGCTGGAAAAAGCAATAACAATATTTTTAGTACCTGGACACATTAAAGAAAAAATAAGCAGTTATTTATATACAGATGTTAATTAAATTTCAAAGCAAAAACCGGATTTTTAAGTGAAATACTATTAGTACCCGGACACATTAAAGAAAAAATAAGCAGTTATTAATATATAGATGTTAAATAATTTTCAAACCTAAAACAGTATTAGGTGAAATACACTACTGTATACTGCTTAGTAAACACATTACAGCATTTGACTTCCATTACAAAATTACAAACCTTAAATGAAGAATTTTCCAAGCTGAACTTGATTTGTTATGATGAAACAGTGAAGTAGTTCTATCATTAACATAAACTTATAATTAACACTAAGTAAACATATATCACAATTGTTCATGACCGCTTGTGGCTCAGGTTTCATGGTAGTAGTGGTAGCAGAATTTTCCATTTTTCTCGTGTCATCCTGAGATACATTCTGGTAGTTACTCGTACCATTTTCTTTTTGTGGTGGTATATGTTTTATATTTTCCCTTACAGGTATATTTCTTGAGGCTCCATTATTCATTAGGGCAGTACTGCAGTGTGTGGGTACTGTCAAAACATTCAAGAAAGTGTTCAAACAAGGCAGCATCTCAGGGTTAATGTGATACCATCCAGAAGACTTGAGTACAGCCAGGGTAAGAGCATCAACAACAACAACCCTCTTTAAGTCCAATTCTGTGGGAACCATGAGTGACAATGGCTCGGTGAACATTTCCTGGGACCAGTGAACACCGGAGAGTGACTTAGCCAATACAATCCCTCCATAATACTCTAACCCATCAGTAAAATTATCTGATAAACGAACATTACAACACGCAGAGATATTTTCAGGTGAATATTTACTTTCATCATCATCCCCATCAAATTCATCATAATATTTACTCTCATCACCATCAAATTCATCATAATATTCACTCTCATCATCAAATTCATCATTACATTCAACTTTGCTACAACACACAGACTCTAATCCCTTATGTGATATTGTTTGGTTATCATTGCATTTACAGCAAGTATTTTCTTCAGTGCTGGATGCTAAATATCTCGCAGCTGATTCCAGATGGCGAGACCAGAGAACCAAGCTCATATCTTCGTGTATCCTCAGCATGTCTCTCCTCTTCCAGCAGAACCGAGAGTCTGGAAATCCGAGGCCTTCTGCCGGCACTTCCTCATTACCATTAGGTGAATGTTCCTCTTCATCATCACCAAACTCATCATTACCATCTCCCATTTCACCAACATCAAAATCATCATAATCATCACCATCAAATTCATTATATTCACTCTCATCACCATCAAATTCATCATAATATTCACTCTCACCATCAAATTCATCATAATATTCACTCTCATCATCATCATCATCACATTCAATAAACTGCAATATACTTCTATAGTTAAAACCCAATAGATGCATCAGTTCATGGACTACAATCCTGTGAAGAGTGATCCCCGAGACTTCACCTCCCTCGTGTTGACATAAGTTAATGGTTCCCGCCACCGGCCTTCCGATCCTCACTCCCCCGACCTCTGATGCATCGGTGCGACAGATTCGGGAATACGCCGCCGCTCCTTCGCACGTACCGTCTCCCTTGTTGCTCACATACAGTACAAAGTTTTCTCTTCCTAAAAGTCTTGGATTCATTGTCGACGAAGCAGGAAGGTGGTCCCAATTTTCTGTGAAAGAACTGTTCTGCATTTTCCAATTTTCCATAAAAGTACCATTCTGCCGTTTCCAATTTTCTAGTCGAGTACTATTCTGCAGTTTACGATTTTCTGTCCGGGTAATATTATGGCTATTTGGGTTTTTTGTAAGTGTAGTATTGTGGAATCTCCAAACAGTTCCGTCCATTTCAGACTTTCCTTTCAGATGGGCCGCAGGAATTAAAACATCTCCACAATATATTCTTGAATCAGCAGGTCTAACCCCAGCCGCGCATTTCTTCAATTTCCTGTTGTACCGATAGGAGCAAGATTCTTCACCGTCTTGCAGTAATGCCGAGTGAATATCATCCTCCCCCGGTTCATATCTAAGCGTTAATAATCTTGAAATATAAGACACGGACTCCATGAAGACATTTTTAATTTCCTCGTCTGGTTTCCAATCTACAAACTCCACGTGGATATCCAAAGACTCGGATATTTTTTGTGGTGAAGCAATAGGCAATAAGAGAATGTAGAATATATATCCCGGTACACAAATCATTTCAAAATAAAATTAATTAATATTTCGAAATCACCAGTAATATATATTTTACTAAGTTATTTGAAGTGTGTGTAATTTTCAACTCAATATTAATAACATATGCATCGTAATTATTGGTTCCTTAAATTTTCACTCCAGTAACTTTAATATTAATAACAAAAACTTTAAACTTAAGAAAATAAAACCGTAATTACTGGTTCCTTAATTACATATATGCTGTAATTACTGGTTCATTAATAACAAAAACACCGTAATTATTTCCTTAAAGTCAAAGTAAAATATCTATAGTGTGGCTCAGTAATGAAATAAAACAGTAATGGGTGCTCTTGAAGTATACAAAAAAAAAAATTAAATAAAATAATCAAAGAACTCCTTGTTTAATCCCACGTAGCTTATAGTTAGTTAGTGCTTTATTTACACAGGGGTTTTATTACCTTTATTTTACCTTATTTAGTGTAATATGATAATTTGGAATGGCATAATAACCTTAATGAATATCTTATCATTGAGTATTTACGGTAAAATCACTTGTTAATCTTAAAATTCATACCATAATAATGTGAGAAAATTCGTCTGCTGAGAGCTGCCATGATGAGAATTTACAGCGTTGCCAATCTTTTCCTCTTCAATATTTACAAAACCCGCCCAATGTATAGCATATTAATAGCCCGGTGTCAATGGCGATGCTTGGTTTTGTCAGCGTTGCCAATTTTATCTCCTTCCATATTTACAAAACCCGCCCAATAATGAGCATATAAATAGCCCAATGTCATGGCGATGCGAAGATGTTTGTTTTGGATTTGTCAGCGTTGCCAATCTTTTCCCATTCCATTTATTTGCAAAAACGCCTAATATCAAGCATGTAAATAGCCACAATGTACTCGTATAATAGCCCAATATACTTGAATAATAGCCCAATGACTTATTAATTATTATATTTAAATATCCTATAGACTTAAATACAAAAAAATACTGACAAGAGGGACAACAAACTCAAAGGAAAAGAAGGATATAAAAAGAATTCCCTGTCTCTTCTATAGTATTCTTTTGGGACTGGGATTGGCTCTGATCCAAAGGGGCGCCATAACCATAAAATATAGCTGATAATCCTTGCTTTTAATTTATCTTTGTTGGACTGCATTTGGGGAATATTTTATGGCCTAATGTATGCTAGTAGATGTTGGCACCACTGTCTCAAGGATTAATTAACTTTTTCAACGGCCCTATTTAATCGTGGATGTATTAATTTTAATTTTACATATTTCCAATTATACATGCGTTTATAAGAATGTTGTTTTACAGTGGGTTTCATTTTTTTGTAATGTATTTTTGGGATTTGTCTTGTTGTTTTGGATTTCCTTCATAACGGGACTTTTATCATTAAATTTGTTTGCTTTTTCTTTTCCAAAATTGATTATGCTTATCATTAACTTCTTTCTCATTCTTTACATACTATTCATCGTATAACATAGCACTAATAAACAAAATATCCAGCAGGTGACCATAGAAATTTGTTAGGGCTATATATATATTTTTTTTACATATTACTTTTTATTATTCTTATTTGTGGATACTACGGGTAATTAATTAAGCAAAAATAAAAATGACAATAGTATTTCTTTCTCCATCACACCACAATATATAAGAATTTTATTTTATTTTCCTATACATGACCGAAATAATTTATTGTCATTTGTTGGATTGTCTTTTAAAGGAATATAACGGGGCACCAAATACTGTATAGATATAATAAACAAATCATCTATACGAAATCCAATACTAAAGCGCATTACAATAAAGAATTGAATACCTTATAGGGAACGTGTTTATAGAATCGGATTGTATATAATGATGTTTTTTTTCTATTTAAATGTCCACAGTGGTAAAATATAAGAGGATTCAGTCATTTATGTGTGATATGAAGCAAAACATTGAGCCACCATCATCTATAGAGTCAAGGAGGTGTGTTGTATTTATTTATTTGTTCTTCTGGTGTTCTAGTGTTCTTCTGGTGTTCTAGTGTTCTTTTGTGGTTGTTCTTCTAGTGTTCTTGTTATGTTTTTTATTGTTCTAGTGTTTTATTGGTGTTATTTTAGTGTTTTAACGTGTGTTGAAATATTCTTGTGATCTAGTGTTCTCTTATTGTTCTAGTGTTCTTCTGATGTTCTATTGTTCTTTTATGGTTCTTTTAGCGTTTTATTGTTCTATTGGTGTTTTATTGTTCTGTTCTAGTGTTCTTCTGATGTTCTATTGGCATTTTATTGGTGTTCTTTTAATGTTCATCTGATAAGTGTTCTTTTGATGTTCTCGTCTTTTATTGTTCTAGTGTTCTGATGGGTATTTATCTAGACTATTGCCATTTGTAGCAGTGTTGCCAGATCCGGCTAGGTCCCAGTATTTTGCCCCGGTTATTTCCTGTACTTTACCACAGTTATTTCCCGGTAGTTTGCCCAGGTTAGGTCCAGGTAGTCTGCCCAGGTTAGGTCACGGTAGTCTGCCCAGGTTAGGTCCCAGTAGTTTGCCCAGGTTAGGTCCCAGTAGTTTGCCCAGGTTAGGTCCCGGTAGTTTGCCCGGGTTAGGTCCAGGTAGTTTGCCCAGGTTAGGTCCCGGTAGTCTGCCCAGGTTAGGTCCCGGTAGTCTGCCCAGGTTAGGTCCAGGTAGTTTGCCCAGGTTAGGTCCAGGTAGTGTGCCCAGGTTAGGTCCCGGTAGTCTGCCCAGGTTAGGTCCAGGTAGTCTGCCCAGGTTAGGTCCAGGTAGTCTGCCCAGGTTAGGTCCAGGTAGTCTGCCCAGGTTAGGTCCAGGTAGTCTGCCCAGGTTAGGTCCAGGTAGTCTGCCCAGGTTAGGTCCAGGTAGTCTGCCCAGGTTAGGTCCAGGTAGTCTGCCCAGGTTAGGTCCCGGTAGTCTGCCCAGGTTAAGTCCCGGTAGTATGGCCAGGTTAGGTCCCGGTAGTTTGCTATGGTCTAGGTTAGGTCAGGTAAGGTCAGGCTAATTTCAAAATGCCCCATTTGAATATGCCCTATCTTGGAAACGGGGCATTTGTGGAGGAAATGCCATAGAAGAAAATAGTCTTAGAATGGTCTAAATAAGTGGGTAATGAAGGTAGAAAATGGTCTTAGAATGGTCTAAATAAATGGGTAATGAAGGTAGAAAAACCGTATGCAATAACGGCAATTCTTTCAATATTAAAGAAGTAATACCAACCGGCAATAGAGTAGATATTTACCCAATAATCCATACTGAATATATATTATATCTCCAGGATTAAAACTGCTTATTTAATTTTTTTTTTTTTTTTTTTTTTTTTTTTTCAGGTGGCAATGTGAACCCCAGACAACAGAGACATTAAAAAATATGAAGCCCAATTTCCGGTGGAAGGATGAAGCCGAGTCAACCTGTAGTACCGACTGGGGACCTCAACACAATGGAAAACTTAATGAAAACTATAATCTATTTTCTTATTGTAATACAAGTATGAGAACAGCAAGGAGAGATGTTTGTAAAGTTGAACCATTGCAATGTAAATACAGCAATAGTCATGATACAGAAAGAGATGTTGCTAAAGCTAAACCATTGCAATGTAAATATAGCATTAGTCATGATATAGAAAGAGATGTTGCTGAAGTTGAACCATTGCAATGTAAATATAGAATTAGTCATGATACTGATAGAACTCAATCATATCTGTATAGTTCCAAGTTTATGGAGCAAAGAACTATAGATGAGGTGAGATGGTGGTGGTGGTTTAGATGGAAGGTAAAGGAGAATACAGATAGTGTCAAGTGTTTGTTAGTGATAATATTACTATGTATGCTGAGTGGTGTAACCCGAGCACAACTGGACACCGCCAGCGATAACGATATTGACAGGGAAAACCCCAAACTGTTCATCGGGCGAAGATTCAGTAGTTTAACGGAGGAGAATCCCGTGTACAACAATATGGAGGATAATGAAGGTGAAGGAACAACTGGTGGAACATTAAGTCCTAACCAAGTAACCACAAATCCACCCTGCACTGAAACTCAACACAACCATGTTAAAATTCAATACTCGTCTAGCATCGTTGAAAATGGTGTGTAACTATTTTAGATTGTTACTGTTATTACTATTATTATTATTTGATTTAGATTATTACTGTTTTATTTACTTGATACCATTTATTATTTTGTACTGTATATATATATGCTATTATAACCCTATCTATATTGTGTTAAATTTGTGTTAATTTTTATTACAGAATATATTGTAGCATTTAATGGATACTAAGATTGTTACTTCTGTTTTATTTACTTAATGCCATTTATTATTTTGTACTGTATATGGTATTATAACCCTATCTATATTGTGTTAAAATTGTGTTAATTTTTATTACAGAATATATTGTAGCCTTTAATGGATACTACAGACAAGAGGCACGGGAACGATTCATACAGGCAGCTCTGAATGAAACCACAGTAGTACGATGGGAAGTAATGCCTCGTAATAATCCAGCCAGTGACTATCCCAGTGACTTTGATGTTGTCCAGGTGAGAAAAAGATTTATTTCACTATTAATAAACATCTGCAGAAGTTATTTAGCTATTTTGAGGCTCTTGGAGTGAACTATTAATTCATTAGCTTTTCTCTCTAGATTCAAGAACTGCACAAAAACGAAGGTCTGGACGCCCTGAAAGATCACCCGGCTGTGAAGAGAGTGACGGCACAACGCATGGTCATCCGTCACTTACACTTCATCAATTCAACCGATGACGATGACCACCACCTCTCCTCCTCCCCAGCCAACACCTCCACCGATTCTCTTACCACCGACGACGACCTGGGCGTGTTCAACATAAGCGAGGCGGACTTGTCATTGGATATTGACAACGAACTGACAGAGAATAATATGGAAGACTCAGAGGAGGTCATAGTGGATGTAGACTATGAAGGATACTTGTCCGAGGGAGATGATGTGAAGGAGGACATGGAGAGTGCGGAGACAGGTGTTGGATGTGTTGGGGAGGAGTGTGGGAAGGAAGGAGAGGAGAAAGGAACCTGGCCAGCGTCGAGGAAATTCCGGCGGTCATCACTCACTTTGGTAAGGCCTGAATCTTCAAATTGTTTGCCTATGTCTTTCGAGTACTTTATAATTGTACAGTGATTTGCAGATAAATATCACCAGTCATATACCGTGCCTGATTATTGTGTCAACTTACATGAAAGTGTCGTTGGAAACTTCACCACTTGGGCTTATGCGATGTTGGAATACTATTTAAGGTTGACAATTGAAATAAGTATATATCTGTGTACAGGGAACAGCATTCTGGCAAACAACTGGCAGACACTCAAGTCGTCGTCTACTTCGAACCATACCAAGACAGATTACCTCAACCCTACAAGCTGATGTGTTGTGGAGTATGGGTATTACAGGTACACTAGTCTTCTGTCTTATACCCTTTACTCTTTAACACCCTAAGACCTGCATATAATAACTGTTGCCAGTGTATGAGTTATAATGGTAAAAATACAGACAAAAAACAACTTAATTTACACATTTTTGTAAGAATAAATAAAGTGAAGGAGAATGGCATTATAAGAGTTAGCGTGTTCATATATCTACAGGTGTTGGAATGTGGACAGGTATGGTATGGATGTGAAAAAGCAAACGTGTATACAGTATATAAATATGATTTGAAATGAGTGAGTTGTCTTTAGTTACTATCTCTTACATTATGAACCACCTTCTCACACACCCAGGGAACAACTAAAGTAGTAAAACAAATAATATTATTGCAGGTGCTGGAGTAAGAGTGGCAGTATTTGACACAGGTTTATCAAAGTCCCATCCACACTTTAAGCGCATCAAGGAGCGTACAAACTGGACCAACGAGAAGACTTTAGATGATGGCTTGGGTCACGGAACCTTTGTGGCTGGTGTCATCGCCTCCAGTGGGAAAACCTGCCTTGGGTTTGCACCAGATGCCGAGTTACACATATACAGAGTCTTTACAAACAACCAGGTAAAAAGATTCTACAGTGAACAACTACTAAAATTTCAACTAAAATGTTACTTGGAGGCACTTATTGTTGTTATTATTATTGTTGTTGTTGTTGTTGTTGTTGTTGTTGTTGGAAGTTCATCAAGCTATCTGGCCGAGCTTGGAGGCACTTGTATTTCAGTCCTTCCACAAATCTGTTCCAAGAAACAAACTATCCAAGTCTTGTGGGACAGTTTGAAGAATTGATTACCTAAAACTTACCTACATCATCTTGACTCTCTAAATTATTACATGTTGTGCTTCAGGTTTCCTACACCTCATGGTTCCTGGACGCCTTCAACTACGCCATCCTGAAAAAAGTGGATGTACTGAACCTGAGTATAGGTGGACCAGACTTCATGGACCATCCGTTTGTTGACAAAGTGTGGGAACTGACGGCCAATAGAGTCATCATGGTGTCAGCTATTGGCAATGATGGACCTCTTTATGGGTTAGTAACATTCCTCTTTACTTTATAATATAAGTGATTTACTGGATTAAGTAATATAGAGACCTGTTGCAAGTTAATTCCAAGGAAGGAGTAAAGATTGATGTAGTGGTATCATCAACACAGGACCCTCAACAACCCAGCTGACCAGATGGATGTGATTGGTGTAGGAGGCATCAACTTTGAGGACCAAATTGCTCGCTTCTCCTCCCGTGGGATGACCACCTGGGAATTGCCACAAGGGTATGATATCTTACTTCCTTCTCATTGAGGTGTATGTGTTGTATAGGAAAATATCTTGAATTATTTGTGCTTATATTCTTATTACCAGTATTTTATTCAGTGTACACTTTTACACTTTTTCTTGTGTGGACGAACAGATACGGACGTGTGAAACCTGACATTGTGACATATGGTTCACTGGTTCAGGGGTCCAGTATGGAGGGCAAGTGTCGTCAGTTGTCAGGCACATCAGTTGCTTCACCTGTTGTGGCTGGAGCTGTCACACTGCTGGCAAGGTGACATTCAAAAACTAATTTACTCTATGTGACATAACTTTTTCTTGATCACAGTGTTGTTGTTGATGTTTTCCCAGGGCAGAATGGCCTCCTGCCCCCACAGACCCCCGGTATGCTCTGGTCGCAGTGAAAAAACAAATTTAAATAGAGGATGTGCTGGCCCTATATGCCTGAGCTACCGAAGCAAATCCCAGGGAGATGGGACTAGAGCTTACTGGACCAGTGATTACAGTGTAGTTTCTAACAATGTACATTATACAAATGATCATTATTATTTATACTGACACTGGAAAGGTTTTGAGGGCAAAATATGCAATAAAAAAAAAGCAAATTATGGGCTTGAGAGCTAGGGGTGGAGAAATGAGATAATTTGCCATTCAAAATACAACACAATATGTATATAATAATGAGAGTGGTATCAGTATAAACAGATGTTATATATATTCTTTACAGTGGAGTTCTGCATCGAGGTGGAATCATCAACCCTGCCAGCATGAAGCAAGCCCTCATGGCATCTGCTCGTAGGCTGCCTGGTGTCAACATGTTTGAACAGGGCCATGGAAAGCTGGACCTGGTGAAGGCATACCAAGTGTTGTCCAAATATAAACCACAAGCTTCTCTCAGCCCCAGTTATATTGATCTTACTGAGTGCCAATATATGTGGCCTTATTGTACCCAGCCCCTTTACCATGGTGCAATGCCTACCATTGTCAATGTCACTATCCTCAATGGTATGGGAGTATCAGGTCGTATAATTGAGAAGCCTGTGTGGCATCCATACACTCCACAGTTTGGTCAACATCTGGAGATTTCCTTCACATATTCAGAGGTAAGCTTTAGTAATCATCATGAATAATACTGTAGTTAGTGTTTACATTTATATTATAGCTTTGTATTATCATGCATAAAAAAATGCATATTTACAGGTGCCACATTTAAATTTGTTTTCATCGCACATTTCTTTATCACAGTCATGTTCCCATTGATATTTGTGTTATGGAGAGTGATACATTTTGTATGTGGTTGGACTTACAGGTGTTGTGGCCATGGTCAGGTCATTTGGCAGTATGGATCTCTGTAGCAGAGAGTGCCAAGGACTGGGAAGGGTTTGCCAGAGGTCACATCTCCATCACCATTGAGTCTCCCCCTGAGGAAGGTGAGACTCAACCTAGGATCTCCCATGTCAAACTACCAGTGAAGGCCAAGACCATCCCAACTCCTCCCAGACACAAACGGGTACTTTGGGACCAGTTTCACAATCTCCGCTATCCACCCGGTTACTTCCCCAGGGACAACCTTCGTACCACCAATGACCCTCTTGACTGGAATGCCGACCACATACACACCAACTTCAGGGACATGTACCAACACCTACGCAACAGTGGTTACTATGTCGAGGTTCTGGGTTCACCTTTCACCTGCTTTGATGCCTCCAAGTACGGCACCCTGATGATTGTCGACCCAGAGGAGGAATACTTTCCCGAGGAGGTAACCAAACTGAGACGTGATGTGGAGAAGGGACTTTCCATCATACTCTTTGCTGATTGGTACAATGTCAGCGTAATGAAGAAAGTCAAGTTTTACGATGAAAACACCAAGTGAGTTGTGTTAGTTTTTAAAAGGAATGAATGTTTATTATGATAATACAGTACATAGGCTAAGGGTCATTATTGAGGAAGAGGGTCAAAATATTAATCTACCCTATGTGTGTGTGTAGGCAACTGTGGATGCCGGTGACAGGAGGCAGTAACATCCCAGCGCTGAACTACCTTCTGGCATCATGGGGTGTGGCCCTGAGTGATGGGGTGTATGAGGGAGACTTTACACTAGGGGAGCGAGATATGTACTACGCCACTGGTACCTCCCTAGCACAGTTCCCTCACCACGGCACCGTCATACGTAAAACACTCAATGACCACGCCAAAGAGATGCTTGAGGCTGAGACTGAGAGTGTACAAGGTAACATATACTACATTTTTAGTCAGATGAGTCCATTGCTTTGTTCTCAGGTACCATTAGGAATTTTATAGTATAGTAGTGTGATTTCACCCCTTTACTATGATTATTTGCCAGTGAATATCCGAAATAATTGAAAGAGAATACAATGCTGAAAGAATTATTTACTGTACAGTATATATCAGAAATTGGCTACAGCATTATTTCAGATCAAAGTTAAAAAAATTCCTCTACAAACCATCACTCATATTCTACCAAAATAGCAATCCCGAAACTCCTGTAGACCCAAGTTGACCATAGAAAAAGTATTGAATTTTACTTTTAAGAGATGTCACACTAACATTTGTTCATCTCTCCTAGATGTGCCAATCCTGGGCCTCCTGCAGACCCAGATGGCCGGGAGTGTTAGTGAGGAGGGTGGTGATCGAGGAGGAGGAGGAGGAGGAGGAGGAGCGGCAACTGGAGGCCAACAACAACAACAACAACAACAAAAACAGCATCATCAACAAGGTGGTCCAGGTCGAGTAGTGGTTTATGGAGATTCAAATTGCCTTGACAACAGCCACCTACAGAAGGATTGTTTTTGGCTCCTGGACGCCCTACTTGAGTTTACCACCACGGCACACTTGGCCAATGTCTTCTCTACCAACGCAGGTCCTCCGGTTCCTCCCACCACTGACTTACCTACCAAAATGGAGAACAGTAATTTGCATAAACATTCAAAGGTATGATATAATTATGTGGTATATTGTGTAATGTTTATTTAGTTGTGTTTTGATATTATTGGGGAACAGATCATCCATTCTTTAGCTAACCTTCATTTTCTAAACAGTATTATGAAAAAAATTGGCTCGATTCCTGTATATTTTATTTGCAGTATGAAAATATTGCCATTACACCTGCATTCCTTGAAGATTATTATTACTATTACTCTCTGTATAATGCTTCAATTTGTTTTCAGAGTATTTACCCATATAAGGAAGATAATGATCGTCTGATGAAAGATTGATAATTGATGCATTTTACAGGTTGTCTCAGGCACACTGGGTGCTGGAAAATGCAACTGTCCTCTAATGTTGGGTCCTGTGCCATTTGTCCCATTTAAACATTCTCTTGTTATAATGGATTGTCAGTCTAAATGTTTGGCATGATTTTTAAGGGGGTGCGGGAGTAGGGGACAGGATTGGGGGGGGTGGGGGGGTTTGGGGGGTGCGGGATTAGGGGGACAGGCTTGGGGAGGGGGGGGTTTGGGGGGTGCGGGATTAGGGGGACAGGCTTGGGGTGGGTAGAAAGCCTTGTAACCTATTCCCACACACCCCTAACCCCCCCCCCCCAAGCCTGTCCCCCTATTCCCACACCCCTCCATGCCTGTCCCCTACTCCCGCACCCCCCTAAGCCCCCCCCCAGCCTGTCCCCCTATTCCCGCACCCCCTTAAAACATATCTAAACTAACCTTACAAAAAGTGATGTTTGTATGTGATGTGACTTGACTTATTATGGCTACACTGACCTATCCATCCATACCTTACCTGACATCATCCAACCTAACCCAGTCAAACATAAACCTGATGTTACCCAAACTGACCTGACCCATCACGACCCGACTTAACCTAAACTAACCTAACCTAACCTGCTGACCCCCAGGTTGTAGAGCACACACTTGGGATGGAACAGATGCGTCCTCTCCCCGAGTGTCCTGTCCTTGTCCCTGCTATTCCTCAGCCACTCAATGTCTCGACTAAAAAGTGAGTATTAAGTTGTTATTGTTAACTGTAGATAACTGGACATATTAATATTATTGGCTTATCGATATCAACTTAAAATATTATTGGCAAGTATGGTTTTCTCATTTAACCGTATTTATTCATTTCTTCTCACAATTTCTTTGCTTTATTATCATTATTTCATGGAATTCCTTCATTTTATTCCCCAGCCTGAACATCCACGTTGGTCTTAAACTTCTGTCCCAGCCAGAGATAGTGGCTGCAGTCAAGGTGGCTCCTGTTGACATTCAACCTCTGCCTCATGATGGACACAGCAACCATGGAGATGTACCCGTCCATTCACCTTCATCAGGTATCCACAAACACACTAGAGTCATTACTAAGATACCCAACCTAAATCAGTCACCTCCAGGAAGGATATTCCCTTAGTTTCATGTTTTATTGACTAATTTTGACTTATTCGTTCACTTGCAGTTTATTAAAAGTCACCAAAATCAGGTATAGTAACAAGATATTTGTACAAAAATCATCAGGTGTTTCATAACGCAAGGTGAGAGAAGAGATTGCAATATACTCAGCAAGATTTCCACATCACAGAAAGCTACAATACAGTCAGTGTGGAAAGAGAGCATATGGTTATGTATGTGTTCTCAACCCTTGCCAATATATTCATGGTGTTGTGGGTTCAAAACGATTCTGTCATTTACCTAATCAAGTGCTGTGTATTGACAAACTTAGAAATTTTTTAATATTGACATCCTATCATGATAGGCCAATTGGTTCAAACATGAGTTTGATCAAAACTCTCTTTCACTTAATCTTATCTACCCTCTTAACCTCAGCAACCCACCTTGCTGTACCATTTCTGTTACCTGGAACTTTTTATAGTTTTTGGCAATCTTAATGAAGTTCTTCTTGTTCATTTTACAAAACTTTTTAAGGTCCTTTTCAACCTAAGCATGAACATTTTCCACCTTACTTGCACATTTCTCCGTAATTGCACAATTGTTCCTCAGTGTTTCCACCTGTACTCTCCTTCCTCCTTTACTCCTGCTGTGTTCTTACACTAAACACATCCTATTTTTTCATTATAGGCCTATAGGAGAATTGTATGGTCATACAAACCACCACATACTCTGCACTGCTTTCGTAGCACATACAGTACATACCCCAACACTTTCCTCTTTCCAAGCACAAAATTGATCCAACTTCTTTTTTGTTGCCTGATCACACATTCACATACCCATGCTTAAAATGATAGTTGCACGTACAGCTACCTGTCACTACATATATCAGTCAATAATGGCGGCCAAAAATATAAATAATTTATGGTGCAAAGGTCTATTTATACTGATATGATGACTGTGATATATGCACCCAAGTTGTGTTATGAATATAGACTTGCAGTAGTTGGATGACCGTAAGTACCTGTATGTATTTATTGGAGTCTTGGCTTGTAAACACTCATGAGGTGAAGTCCCCCAAACACTCCTCCCAGGTTAGTTCACTACAATATCTCTACTGTATGTTACAGAAAGTGAAGATGGTTCCATTCATACCAGTTTGTAACAGATCGAAGAGAATATTAATGGTAAAGAATGACATCCAATTGGTGACTTTGTGGAACAGGTGAGTTTCACACCCAATGAAGTACATGATAAACAGACATGATAATGATGAGAATTGAAATGGAATTTATGATAATTTGTCTTAATTGTTGAAGAACTGAGCCTTATACAAAGCAATACAGTATACTGAAGTGCATGTCTTCAGTTTCAATGCATTTCTTTAATGAAATCAATCGATCAGGAAATATTGCTGGTACTTTGCTTCCTCGTGGAAACCCCACAAAGAGTGGATATGACTGAAGAATCTACAGGTTACTTGTACCTTCACAATGTATGACTTGTTTTTATTAATATAAAACCATTCCTCAGTACAGTACTGTTATCAGTAACCAGACTAGAAGGTAATTATAAATTACTTGGTGACTTGAACACTTTGATTATTAATGGAGGTTAATATCTAGCAGAGACACAGAACAAATCTCGTTGTTAATATTATTCCATTATGGTTCCTTATAGATGGAAGTGATGCAAGTTAAAGTCAATCGCTTGTAGTTGCTAACAATCCTTCCATTCTTTGTTCTTCCTTTAAAGCTTGCTCTCCCTCCTCACTGTCTCCTTCTACAGTAACATATAACACTAACTGTTGGACCACCATTCATGTTTTCTTTCCAGTCAATTAATCAGTCAGCCTCAACAACTAACCAGATACCGAGTTACCCAACCAACCAACCAACCATTCCATTAACTCCACAGGTTTAGGAGGCAGCAGTGTGGGTTATAGTGGTGAGAGGACTCCTGCATTTGCTGTGTTGTGTATGGCTGTGGGTGTGCTGCTCGTGTGTTACTGGTACCGCTCACGTCACAGACCCAAGAGGAGACGTAACAAGATCCGTAGGGCATTCATGGCCGCCATCAATGGGCGTCTACCAACCGTGTGATCTGTGTGTGTCCTGTTAACAAACCTTTCCCTGTTTTGTCATTTGGTGGGCACTTATACATTTCTCTCTTTATATCCTGCCTTTGTATAATAGGATTGAATATTCATCCTTTCTTCTCGGTCCCCTCCTCTTTTCTCTTTGTTTTTCATGCCTACTTTTCTAATTTTTTTTTTCTCACTCCCCTCCACTCTCACTTTTTTTCATTGCCTATTTTTTCCATTCCCTAATATACCTCCTTATCTGGCACTGGGTATATCTCAAGGTCAGAAAGTGTACAACCCATACCCACTTCTCACTCTCTCCTTTCTTCCCTACACTCTCATCCTCCTTCCATCTACCACTCGACTGTCAGACCTGTTTACACCACTGCCACTTATTTAAACAGTGTCCACCATCATGTTACCTTGTACTCTAATTGTATGAATATGCCTCGTGATAGCTGCGGCTCACAAATAATTTATTATGTACAAAGTGTAGTGTATGACAGTATTTTATTATTTTCTGTGTTGAATTTGTATGTGGGAAAGAATTCTATTATTATTTTTTGAGTAGCATGGTAGCTTTAAGTTTGAATTTTATGATAAAAAATTGCACCTGAATTTAACTATAATCATGCTGTTTTTTACACTCTAATAGCATGATAAAAAGATCCTCATTGTGGAAGAATACATTAACTGAAACACGGATATTACAGCCAGTTTATTTTTTCAGTACAAGGCACAGATATAAAAGTATGAACATATGAATTAATATTGTTACCAGAAATGTCATATTCTTATTTAGATGTATGAATACTTATGTAGTTAGCCATGAATTTGTACTGGAAACGTGGCAGAATTTCTTTACTCATTAAAAGTAAGAACATTTTATACTTCATACATATTTAAAGTATAATTATCTATTCTCATTCAGACATCATCATTATTTTGAATTTGTCATTGATCTCAAGTTAATGAGTGTCTTTACAAAATCTTACTGGATACATAGATATCCTTACTCATCAGAAGATTATATATCCACATTAGAATATGTTTACTCATAAAATATTTCTAGATTACCGGTATATCAAATCATAAGTAAAGATAGCCAGAGAATTTTACCCCATTCACATCCACAGCTCGATTTTGTTAGGATGATAATTAATTTTCCAAGAACACAAATACCAGAACTTAGATGCAGCCGTAATGTACAAATTATGTCTAGGTAAAACAGGGTGTCGTATTCAAGAACGTTGGTGGTGTTGACAATGGCGTGGTACCGATACAATGATTCTCTTGTTTGTCTTTGGAGTCGTCATACCGTTACCACACCTTAGTCAACACCACATATTTTTCTTGCATGAGTCCCTGGGTTTGAAGAACTGTAGTTTGAGCACATTTGAAATCATAGAAAGTTATGTAAGTGAGAGTATCATATGAAGGGGAGCATTTATTGACATTACTCTTCATTGGTAGTTTAATACATTAGCAAAAATTTACTTGATCTTATGTCTAACTTATAGGAACATTTACTTATGTCTCTCACCGTGGATCGAGGTACAGTCACTCACTCATAAAAGAAATGGATTGCCCAACCTAGAACTGCAGTATTTCATGGTAGTCCAGATCTGGTAATAGTGTGGCTGACGTTGAGGAGAGAGAGTTTTGGGGCCAGAGAGGAGGTATAAGAGGGTGGGTGATGGGTGAACACCTTTGTCTACATGACAGACTGCTCATATCATGTTTGTTTCATTTCAGATATATCTAACTCAAACCCAAGCGGTAAATATAGTTATGTATATTTATATTCTATGGACGGCCTTGTCTCTAAACATATTAGTTAATAGTTCTGTTATAAGTAACTGTACTACCCATTTAACATTAAAAAAAAAATATTATTTAACTATATTCACCACATGGGTTCAATTGTGTAATACATGAAACGAAACATGATCTGACTCTCCTCCTCAACGTCAGTCACAGTGTTACCAGATCTGGACTGCCACAAAATTTTGCAGCTCTTGCCTAGGGGGATCCGTTTGTTTTATGAGTGACTGTACCTGATGCAAGTACAGTAATAATGAGTGTGTGTCAAGTATGCATGTGTGTGTGCTTGCTTCTTGTGTGTGTGTGCACTTGTGCATGTTTGCATGAGTGGGTGCGTGTCTGCCCGTGAGAGGGCATTGAAAGTTATATAGAGATCAGGTTGAGCAATTATTCCGAGTTGCAGCATAACAATAAATGCTCCTCTTCACATGATGTTTAGTATTTTGATAATGTTGGAATTGTTCTTACAAAATTCTCTCACATATCAGTACCTCTGAGTCGTGATACCATGTACTGTACAGTACAGCCAATAGGGACAGAAGTTGTGTCTTTCCTCTTGCCTTTCAGAAATTCAGAACTAGGTTTGAAAGAACTAATTTAGAAGAAACTTTTATGGATAATGTTGTGGTACTACTTTATCAGATAAAAGAAACAATACCATAAAATGCATCATCTGTAAAGGTTGATTGTCGGTGGTATATCTATATTCATTAAGTAACTAAATATATCACCCAGTTATTACCAATGTAAGAACCTGTGGAAGTTGAAGATTTAATACCAAGAGGAGAAATATTCGGAAAAAAACAAACAAAGACTGTTATGCACATCATGGTTACTGTAATGCCTTGTTTTGTACTATTGATATTGTGGTGTATTGTATTGTTTGTGATGAATGTGTGTACAGTAAACCCTCTTTGTATATTACACACCCATAAACCCAGTGGTGGATAATGAAGGTTTACTGTACAGCCACAATCAAATAACACTTTCCTTCCATCATGCAAATAAATCAGTATCATATCAAAATATACTCACACAACACCTTATGTCAACTCAACCCCCTCAATTATTATTATGAGGTGCTGCAAAATCATACCTGTGTTGTTTTTTATTACCAATTATTTACTAACGATGGAAGGAAAATGTCGGTGGTTATTTGATTGTGGCTGTACATAGATACATAGAATACAGTATAATACACACTTGTTACACTAGTGGAAAACAGGGGATTACAGTACTACACATCCCTTTAACACACATGATGCGAGTTAGTTCAGCATGCACAAGGCAGTATTGAAATAATTATCATCATGAATATCCTAAATGGTAAAGGTCCCAGGAAGGAGTGAAGTTTCTGAGTTATGTTGGTAAAGTTTGTTGTGTTTCATACCTCAGTATTATTTGTTGCTGGTGCTGCATAATTTCTTAACATTTTGTCAGCAAGTTGGAGGCTACTGATTTCTTCCAGATGTGATAGGGAAGAAATTACCCCATTCAATGAGGTGTTATTTATGATATAGTATGAAAACATCAATAGCCTAAGATTTACTGATAGAATTTTACCCTCATGATTTATAAATGAGTCTATTTACTTCATGTGCTAAGGATTCAGGCATATGAAGTTCTCACACTGACTGACCTGCCTAAATACCATTATATTAAACAGATATTAATGGTAGGAATAATTTTAAAGTTAATTGACAAAATCTTATCTTCCCTAATCATCATCAGTGTTTGAGAAGTTGAATATCGATAAATGAATCCAAGTGTTATAAGGTTTCTTTGGGACTAAAATTAAGTTTGTGATCGTAAAGGTCAGTTTTAGTTGTAATAGTACAGTATGTGTCTTGAAGCCAAAGAACACTATCAGTATGTCTTCACACTATTCACGTTAATATCAGAGTCTGTCTATTTTTAATATTATACATAATCTGCTTACCCCTCAATGGGAGCTATATAGTGGGATGATTTCTTCAGTTTTTAAAGTTGTAAGCATTGTTACTGTACTGGTAACACGTACTGCATAATATATTACTTTATTTAAACATGTGGTAGGAGTAACTTTGATCCTTCATGATTATTTTTGCATTTTGATGTAAGAGAAAATGTGGAACCTGGTCAAAACTTATGTTATGCAAGAGAAGTTCTGGCCAGACTGTGAAGGCTTCATATACAGTCATGAGCCATAATAAGTATCCAGGTCTGTTTCAAAAAGACTCACAGAATATTAAACAAACTCTAGCAAGAATGAAACAGGATAAGTGTAGTAATTATTAAGCCTCACAGAATATTAAACAAACTCTAGCAAGAATGAAACAGGATAAGTAAGTGTAGTAATTGGTTCACTGTCATGTCAGATGATTCTAAACTTCAACAAGACCTGGATACTGTACTTATTATGGCTCATGACTGTACAAGTATTTTCTATGGAGTCGTCATCATCATCATCATCACTCAGCCCATGACTTCTCTTGTATACATTATGTCCTTGTTATCCACACTAGAGAGGAACCAATGTAAAAGCTGCAGTAATGACACAGTGAGTGTTTAGGGACCCCGTGATGTAGTCAGAAAACTGGAGGTTAGCGAGTCATTCAAATATTACCACAAAACACCACCTATATAGAAGGAGCTTGTTTCATGGCATAGTCAGGAGGAATCAGAAGCCACCAAGTCTCATACATGATCACAGGGTCCTTAAGCAAATCAAGCAGTTAGATTAGATGCTGTAAGATAAAGCATATATGTGTCAGAAGTCCATTACTGTACTGAACATTACCATACAGTGGCAGAGGGAGATCCATTAAATCTAGAGGGTCGACTAAGGTGATTATTGTTGGTGGAAAATGTAATATAGTGAATAGGGAAACTGACAACATGGACTTTGCTCCTTGGAATATAGTCCGTCAACATGAAACTGACCTCTGGCTTGATGGTCATAAACTCATAATGGTATTTCATCACCTGCAGTACTGCCAAATCAGGCCAAACCCACATTTAATACTCTGTCTCATGTGTCAGCTTTATACTCTACTTGTAAATTAATATGAGTTACTGTGTGTATATTTATTTACTGGGAAACACCAATCAGAGCCCAACCCAGTGGTCAGTTTCTGTAGATGGACTATAGTCATTTATTTATCAACCACTATAATTATTAAACCTGAAATGTTAAACAAGTGTTATCCAGGAGGCCTTGTAGTATAACATATCATTGGCAATCATTAGAGGGAGAAAATTAGTGAGTTCTATAATGAATTAGTGGTTTCAGTGTCAGGCAGTGAAGGCTATGTGGCACTGACAATTGTTTAATGCAAAGTAGAAGAATTATACTCTAGAATGTTATTACTGGTTATGGCAGCACTCTTCCTTGCCCAATATTGTGGTATGGTAATAGTGTTATGTATTAATGAATAAGTTAATGTTATTCATTTCTTACAGGTTAAGTTACTGTCTGTTTTTCTTTATATGCAAAGCTTCAACCAGTCGTGGGTACCATTTACAATCAAGAGAACATTAATTATTATCAGCTGGAGAAATGACAAACAATAATACCACAATGTTAACAGTTAGTGATATGTGTCACTGTAGAAAACTCATTATGGATATTGGACCTTAAGTCTAACAAATGAAAGAGCCAGTTATTTGCAAGATTATAATGAATTGGTTTAAATGGTTAATTATGATATATATGTGTTAATGTTGAGAACTCAGCATAGTACTGGTCATATTATGGCCTCAGTTATATCCTGGTAAATTGGAAATAAATGAATCCAAAGGAGAAGCAAAGAAAACCTGGAGTTCTGAGGCTTTGTTTCTATATCTCACAACACAACAGGTAGATATTCGGAGGTATAATTTTCTTCACTTTTCCTGTAGGTTAAGGGGACAGTATACCTTTGGTACATTGGAGAGCCTTGATTCCTCCAAGGTATGACAGGAAACAGGACCAGACGAACAAAACTAATTGTGGTCTGTTGCTTGGAATAATTTGGAGGAATCAGATACCTTCCAACTCACCAACAAATGAAGTCCCCTTAATGTAAGATTGTTGATACTGAGAGTTGTAACATTTCATACTGTTGATGTTATCGGTTGTGAGGATTTTATCTTAGTGAAGCACATCCCCCAAGGACAGTAGTTGCACTCCTCTCCCGTCAGAAATACGAGTAATGTATATACGTACTGTACTTCACTATAATAAACAATGTCAGAGGAAGAATAGCAAGTACTGTATGGTATTAATTTTTAAATGGTGTAGTAGGTGTAGCATCCAGATCATTGTGGTTCCCAGCACCTCAGATGTGTACAGCTCACAGCATAAATTTACTTCTTGAATACCAATATAAATAAATGACGACCAAAATTCCGCAACTTATTTTATTTGTTATTTAATTAAATTTTAAAATTATTTTTCTGTATAATTACATGCTAAACACTGTGATTTTTCCATAATGACGACTAAACGAATGCTGCTTTAACAGGGTTTTACTGAAGTTGGCATTGCATAACTGTATAATAACAAAACCTGTCTTCTAATAACTCATATTTTGTCCAGTCTTGGTCCGTTCATAAATTATATCTGTGTCTGTATGGATGTCTTGTAGTAGCTTTTCATCACATTACTTGAGCCCTAATATGAAGACAAGTATGAAGTGAATTTATGCTGTTGGTTGTATTGTTCAGTCTCCTGCAGAAGTTCAATAACACTCCTTTTTTTATGTAAGTCAATGCACAATAGTCAGACATTATGCATAGTGTCCATTCAGTGATTCAATTATCCCTCCTTTTCTTGTTCTACTTGACAGATACACTTGATTATACATATTGCACTGTCATGTTTTATTTATTTATTTATTTATTTTTTCAGTGTATGAATTAGAGTCTACAGTACTCATATTTTATTTAGTTAGTTTGGTAACACACTTGACACTCGTCCTATTGTTGCCCAAAGACACATATTTTTGGTAGAATCATAAAAAAAATTCTTGATGGGAGTGTTAACAAACTCTTGCATGTGACTGAACCTTTAGCCTGGCACAAGGGTGTATGTATGTCAGATTTGTAAGGGGAAGGAGACTCTTGATGGTAAATTGGAGGGCTGGTGAATCCTCCAAACTTTACCAGGAAACAGACGACCTCAATGTTACTCTAATGGTGGACTTATTTTGAGACATAGTTTGGAGGAATCGGTAACCCTCCAATTTATCAAGAGAGCCCATGTCCCCTTAATGACCCTGTGATAGTGTATTGAGAATTGGAGGCTTCTGATCCCTCCTGACTACACCACGAAACAAACTCCTTCCATATAGGTGGTGTTTCGTGGCAGTAATTGAAGGACTCGTTTACCTCCAATTTTCCGACTACATCACAGCTAGGGTCCCTTAATTAATGCATACAACCCACAGTCCCATGTTGACCTCTCTGATATACATACATACATACATTGTCTATTGCACTGCCTTTAACATTATTAGTATATTATTGTTGGGGTTAATTCAAGTTTCACATTCACTCCATGATGTGAAGAAGACCCACAATGGCAGGTGAAAAAATGTATTGCCAAACCGTTTTAAATTCCTCTGTCGACCTTTCTAGTGGAGAGGGCGACAGGGGTTGTGGAAACTGTTTGGTTTGGCAATGCATTATTTTAACAGCACTGAGAATTTTCCCCAACACTACATGTGCATAATACTGAAACCAGATAAGATTTCTGTAATGTAGATGAGGGTGATACAATTGCATGGGTTGACATTCCTCCTCACAGGTGATGGTAATTGAAACTCTCTTTTTAATTAACGACGTATTTTACACTATGCAAACAATATACATGTACAGTCGGCAAAAAAAGTATTGGAACCACCCTTGCACTGAAATTAAGGACCCTGTGATCGTGTATGGGTAATTGGAGGCTTGTGATTCCTTCTGACTATGCCACGAAACACGCTCCTTCCATATAGGTGGTGTTTCGTGGCAATATTTGAAGGACTCATTTACAGTATCTCCACTTTTCTGACTACATCACAGGGTTCCTTAAATATAATTATCCATAGGGGAATTCCAATACTTTTTTTTGCTGACTGTATGTTTAATAATGTAATGTGAAAGAGTAACAAGACAGAAAAATTGGAAGACTGTCAGTGGAATGCATTTTAAGGTAACAGAAGAAATAGTAATGGAGATTGCAATGAACAAATTAATTCACCAAAACAAATAGATAAACCGGAATTTCAACTCTTTAATTTATATGCAGGAAGAGTAATGGTACAGCCAGTCCTGATAACGAGTACAGACAGTGGCTTCATGAAGTGTTTATGGTCAGTCGGTGTTTGGGATTTATGTCTTTACTCTTCTGGTGTGTGTGTGTGTGTGGTGTTGGAGTTAATGGACCCTGCTGTGATGTAGTTGGGAAATTGGAGGTTAACGAGTCCTTCAAATATTGCCACGAAACACCAACCTACAATGAAGGAGCTTAATTGTTGTTTCGTGGCATAGTTTGGGGGAATCAGAAGCCTCCAGTTGTCATACACGATCACAGGGTCATTAATTAAGAGAGGGGTGGTGGGGGCTTCCTCTCTGGGCATTGTGAGTTCATTCGATAATAATCTATAGGGTACCGGTAAGCCAAAATCCCACCTAAACTTTAATTTTGATTCCAGTAAGAGAAGAGAATTTTTATATAAGGGAATTTGAGATGCAACTGACCAAGCTTTCAGTCACCATGCAGGTAAGTTAATAAATTAGACTATACGTACTAAACTAATCTAGACTTATAATTGTCTTTCAGTTTGTTGAATATTGATCCTCGTAAATCCTTATTATTATTATGTGGAACAGTAAATGGTGATGAATGGGAATATAAAGTGGGAAGCCTTATATACTCAACAACAATTTAATCTATCTAAATAATGCAATGTTGATTACACTTATCCCTCTGGTATTGATTTTGAATGGTGGTATTGTAAACCTTGAGCATGAAGCATAAGTTTAATATTTGTAGTGTAAAATATGAAGTGAAGTGTTACATGAATACCTAATATTATTGTTTGAGGAGCTCTCTTTTTTTTTTTTTTGTAATCTCCTGCAGTGATACTGTACCAATTCTGTAAATAAATCTTTATCTTTATATTCATGTAGTTTTATTTCTGATACCTCTACCCCCCTTCCCCATATACAGGTAGAGATATAGGCATTTAGGAATTTAGGAATATAGGCAATAAGTAAATAGGTCTGGCAGGGGTCTTCTTTCTTCAATTAAAAAAAAAACAAAGTATATTCCTGATCATTACTGCTGAAGGAAGGGTTGGTAGTGAGTGAGTGACATTTAAGGACCCTATGAACGTGTATGAGAATTGCATGGAGGCTTCTGATACCTCCTGACTATGCCACGAAACAAACTCCTTCCATATAGGTGTGTGTGTGTGTGTGTGATTCCTCCTGACTGCCACGAAACAAACTCCTTCCATATAGGTGTGTGTGT
>JAWQEG010002965.1:0-106107 GCA_033782935.1 Petrolisthes cinctipes | reverse complement strand
AGATGTCTGGGTGCATGGGTCCTTATAATTCCTCACTCCCTCTTCCTAGTGCCATCCCCTCGACCTTCATTTCGTGTTCCATTTACTGTCTCGAACAAAACTCCTGCCTCTTGTTTTATTTACAGTCACAACCAAGACTTTTACATTCTCGATCAAAACTACTGCCTCGTGTTTTTTTTTCACAATTTTCTCTGTACAGCTAATTCTTCTTCTTTTAATTATTTTTTCACACTGCCGAACACAACATGCATCTTTCTTTTTTTCATATCCCCGTCCCCTCCACCACTACCACCACCCATCACATCGTCTTCAAGGCAACACCAGCGTCATGTGAACTTTGATGTCGTAAAACTGTGGCGCCAAAGTTTATATGAGGTTGTCTGCGCCTGCTGCCGCGCGGGAAAACACACACAAGTGGCGCGAAAGAGAGGAAGAGATGGTTGGTTGGTGTTGGCGACTGCATGCATGTTGTGTGTTGTTGTTGTTGTTACTTGTCGTCCAGCCTCAATTTGTTTATTTCTCTCATTAAAACTCTGTTCCTTTTACTTATTATTTTTCCACGATTCCAACTTAGTTTCCCCCATATTCCCTATACTTGACTGACTGACTGACGTGTTTCTTCTTACTCGCCCGTCAGTCCTTCCGTCCATTTGACTGACACCAGGTGGACTGTTCGTATTCCTAGTCAAACCCGATTGATTTACCCACGACCGAAAATGCACCCTCTATAATAATTATGAACTTGATGGTGCGCCTTGAACTGTGACTTATCCTAGTGAAAATGTACCGATTCTCTTCTAAGTAGTATATATGGCCTTCTTTTGTTTCACCTATCCTCATCATCATCATCATCATCATTATCTTCCTCATCTTCCACCAGGTGTGTGTGTGTGTGTGTGTGTGTGTGTGTGTGTAATGTCCCTGGCCTCCGATGGTGAAGCAGCATGCCTTGCCCGTGTTCACACCACGCCACACCACTCCACGTCACGCCACACCACACCACACCACACTACGTCATGCCACAACACACCACACTACGTCACGCCACACTATACCACACTACGTCATGCCACGCCATACTACACCACACCACACCTCACCGCACCGCACCACATTACTTCATGCCACACCACACCGCACCACACCATACAACACTACACCACACAACGCTCCAGAAAGCATTGGTGCAGGAAGGAGGACGGAAGCAAGGAAGGAAGGAAGGAAAGAGAGCTAGTAGGAAGGAAGGAAGGAAGGAAGGAATTGGGGAGGAAGGGAAAATATAACAGAGGGTGGACTTGGAGGAAAGAATGCAGAGGAGAAAAGTATTTATAATAGAAGATGGAAGGAGGGGAAAGGGAGAGGAGAGACTGAGAGGGTAAAAAACTTAGAGGGAGGAGGAAAGTTAGGAGATAGGAGGAAGAGAATGAAAACGAGGGTTGATGAGAAACATGGGAAGAGAGAGAGAGAGAGAGAGAGGAAAGGGAGGCAGGGTGTATGGGGAGTGAAAAGCAGAATAGTCAGTTAATTGATTGATATAATGGATTTGGAAAACAGCAGATGGATGAATTTAATTTCATATATGTAAGGTTTTATGAAAGTGCCATGATATATATAGGTTTTCAGTGTGTCCTGATCCTTCAAGAATGGTTATGTTCATTTTGTAAATATGTGATTATTAAGGATGCATCTTCTGTACTTGTTTATATCCCAAATACAGGCTCAAAACACCCGAAAATTCGATATTTTGGGGTCCCGGAAGCGATCTGGAACCACAACACCTTAAACACCTTAATTGCTTTCCTACGGGAATTGTTCTGGACAAGACTGATAGGTTGTTGTTGTTGTTGTTGTAGTTCCCCAGACTGTCTGGCCGAGCAGTCCCGAGTCTGGTTGACCGAAGCCGCGCAGATGCTCGGACCACCAAAAGACTGATGGGTTTGGGACAAGTCTGAGAGGTTTTGGGCAAGACTGGAGGGTTCTGGGCAAGACTGTGAACTTCTGTGGGCAAGACTGTCGACTTCTGGACAAGATACTGTAGTATACCCACACCCCAGTTACATTACAGTACAGTCTAGCCATTCCCTCATATTGTAATGTTGTTGTCCACGATGTATTCTGTAGACATGTTAAGGGGAAAATTTTGTGTTGGTAAATCTGGAGCGACTGAATCCTCCAAACTATTCCAAGCAACAGAATGCCATTATTTTTGCTCTTCTGGTTCTGTTTCCTGGCATACTTTGGAGGAATCAAGGCACTCCAATGTAACAAAATTGAATTACCCCCTTAATTAATGTAGGAGGATATCCGGATAACAACAGCTTTTCGTTACCCCATTATTAATTACCCTTAACCACGTGACAATGGCAGGAAGACTAGATAACAGGAAGGAGACAAAATATTGGAAAAAGCAATAATAAGGAAATGTGGCAGGGAGGAAACGAACGAAAGAAGGAAGAGGAAGACAGGAAAAAGAGGGAGAAAAGAAAGGAAGTCGTGAAAAATGAAGGAAAGGCAGAGTATAGATAAGAAGACTAATCCAGACACAAGTCACTCTGGCTGATGAACTGAACTGATTATTTACCCTCAATTCCTCTGCTTCTCAAGTTCCCATTAGGAGGCAAATATTATTATCCCTTGTCGGTGAATTTGAGGGATATTGATTCATCCAGACTTTGCCAGGAAACAGACTATAGTCCCTCATTATGACGACGAAAAACTGACAAAGACACGTCGAGGTATATAAAGAAGTGAAGATGTTATCATAGATATTATAATGTTTAGTCATAGTGTAAAACATTCATTCGCAGTTGTTTTTTTCTTTCCACATTCTGTATCATGAATCAATGTCTCTTCATAGTACTATCACGACAGAAACTGTTATCAGCTGGTTACATAATGAAACTTGAGGTGGAAGAGTTTGTGCTGAAATGGTTGTTGTTCTCACCGTTGTTCAATATGTCTGGCCAAGCAAGTCCTGAGTCTCTGAGGAAGGCCATAATGGTTTGGACCTGGGCTTTCCGACAGGGCCCTGAAGAAGTGTATATTGTATTGAGGGATGTTGTGTTGTATCCCGCATAGTCAGTCATCCAGGATGGTTCCACCCACCCTTTTCTGATAAGTCAGACAGAATGGAGGGATATGGTGCCCACACCAAAGCCTGTTTGGCTATATATTGCATCTCTCCTCGTTTGTAGGCGATCAGTGTTTAAAATCACTACTAGTATTAGTAGGTATAATTGTTCGCTCGATGAGATGCCAGAAATGGACACCCAAGGTTGGGTGTGGCAGAGTGTACTCAGTATGTCCCTAGAGGGTGATTGAGAGTCCCAGTTCACCATCCATGGTAGGTCAACATGTCTTTTGTCCCGCTCTTCACGGCATGACCTTCCCTCCAGTACATTACCCTGCCTCCGAAGCCGCCCATCACCAGGAACTTGGGGCTATCTCTGACTTCCTCGATGCTCTTGATAACATTAGAGCTCTTTCCGGATATTAGAAGAGTCCCGTTACCTATCTCAGATTCAGGCCAATACTGATAACGATACTCCACATTCGACAGACCAGGCAAAATTTTCCTGACTTTTATAGTAAGTTGCTCCGTCCTAGACTTGAGAAGGATGTGAGGTATACCAGAGACAGTGAAGTGTATACGTGTGGCTAGAGGGGCCAAGGGACGCATCGCCAGGACACACCCACAGGTACATGTACTACCAGGTTTGTGAGCCCAAGAGATGGTGCTCACTTTGCTCACCAGGAAGTCACGTACCCTATTATTCTTCATCGTCACCAGGATCAAGTCTCCAGAATCACCCATGAACTCGATGGCGTCCAGTTCCCTCTCACCAAACACATGACATATCTTAGAAACAATAACTTGCCTGCTGGGGTTGCTGTGTAGTTCTGTGCATACACTCTGGTGAAAGTTGTACTGGAGAAGGAGGCATCTCTCTACAATAATAGGTTCATCTGTTAATTTCTTTATTATTTCATGATTTTCCAAGTTATTGATACTTTCAATGATTCTACTAACCTCCATTATCTGCGGACCAACACCAGAGGATCACGCATGCATAATTTAATTGTTTTTACAATTAATTAATTTTCCCTATTGCAGAAAAATCACCCAGGTTCCCGTCCGATAATGGGATGTAGTGAGAGTAACATGTTTTTTTCGTCGCCTAAATATAGTGTAGCCAACCAGGAATACAGATGCTAATTTGAAATGTATGCATGTAGTTGGGACATAGGTTATAGGTCCTCTTAGGAGGGGTAGTTTCCTTTCCATAACCATAGCAGAAAATGTCATATTTGTACTGCCTAAATAATCATCTAAGTAGATTGATTAGTACTAAATACCCCAGACTGTCTGGCGAACTACAACATATAGAAGTAGATTAGCACTAAATACCAACCAATATACGATAAATTAAGGACACAGAATGGTGCGTTTATAGCCGGCTGTACTGTATAATGCTGTATGGATCCACTATTATACCCTTGCCTCGTAATTTTGAGGTCCTGTGGTGAGGGGTAAACATGCCCTCTCTAGGAATCCACACTTTTTTATCCCCTTTATAGTCATATTAGATAGGCATAAAACAACATAATACAGGGTGGCTATACATACAAGGAAGCACTTGCCTGAAGTGCGGCAGACAATACAAAAAGGGGATTGAAGCCACCTCTGCCCAGAGTCCATCACTTTCACTGCAATTATCTCTCCTGTCAATGTTCTTGTGTGCCAATGTGTGGTGAGAATGTGTGGAGGGTAATGTTGAAGTCTGTTTATAGTGGGTACAGTACATGCACGGATTCAAGTTATGGTAGTGAAGATGTATGGAGGCCACTGAAATGTGCAAGTAGGCTATACTAGCCTACATATCATAAAGTTTATTGTTGGAGTGGAGAGTGGTGAAAGTATTGGAAGTGTAGTGAAGATGTGTTGGTGTGTAGTGCAGAAGTGTTTCGACACAGATAATTATTTAATTAAGCTCTCCTTGAAATGTTTTCCTAAAATAAAGGGAAGAGCCTTGGTGCACACCTTACGTACAGTACATACAAGAGAGTGCCGTAGGAAACGTAAACAACAAAGAAAACGGACACCTACGTATTAACAACAATAAATCCTCGTACTGCTAATAATCTACTATTAGTACTAGGCTCGTACTGGAAAAGAAATCACAGTTTCTAACATTACTAAGCCATTCTTAGCAGTAAAATAAGAGGCATACAAGTTAGAGAATAAATAATATTAAAGCTGCATTAAGGGGATCTTTTGATAAATCTGGAGCAATTATTTCTCCAAAATATTCCAAGCAAGAGAACACCATAACCCTTAACACTTTAACCACAACCAGTTTAATATTATTATTAATATTGGTGTGTGTTTGTGAAACTGAACCATTAAACTATTGGAAATAGATTAAACCAGATGGCTTCCCCTCTCTTCACAAGGTATTAATTAATGGTATTACTTAAGTTTGGTAATGTTGATAATTATTTTGGGTAAATATTGAAAGAATTGCCATTATCGCATACGGTTTTTCTACCTTCATTATCCACTTATATAGACCTTTCAAAGACCATTTTCTTCTATGGCATTTCCTCTGCAAATGCCACATTTCCAAGATATTCAAATGGGGCATTTTGAAATCATCCTGACCTTACCTAACCTAACCTAGACCTCAGCAGACTGTATTAGTCAAGCGTTTGTCCATAATCATTCCCATCAATTTTTTTCTGTCAAATATACTTCTTGATACATGTACATCATTTCCTTATTGGGTATTTCCGTCGCAAATGCATTAACATGAACCGTTGGTTCCAGTATAATAATATCAATTCAAGATGGCCGCCAAATGTGTACACCTAGGCCCCGTATTTTGCTAAGGTTAGGTCTCGGTAGTTTGCCGTGGTCCTGATTAGGTTAGGTTAGGTCAGGTGAGGTCTACCTAATTCTATTTAATGCATTGTAGTGTTTTTCAGATGAATTTAGTTCAAATATGGCAAAAATTAAGTGTTTTCGGATATTGAGTTGGGGGAGGCGGGGGGGGTAATATCTCCCAAAACATTAATTTGCGACGGTTGTGAACAATAAATTCGTTCAAAACACACTATAAAACATTGCATTCTGAAAACCTCGAGTCGAAAGCAGATTATGGACAAATGCTTGACTATTACCCAGCAGACTACCGGGACCTAACCTGGGCAAACTATCGGGACCTAACCTGGGCAAACTACTGGGAAATAGCCGTGGTAAAGTACAGGAAAAGACCGGTGCAAAATACTGGGATCTAGCTGGATCTGGCAACACTGCTATGAAACGACAATTCTTTCAATATATACCTTATTTTGCTGGTGAGGCTGTTAGATAAAAAAAAAAAAAAATTATTTGGTATTTATTGAGACTTGCCATTTTGTAGCAGTGTTGCCAGATCCGCCTAGGTCCCAGTAGTTTGCCCAGGTTAGGTCCCGGTAGTTTACCCAGGTTAGGTCCCGGTTGTTTGCCCAGGTTAGGTCCCGGTAGTCTGCTGCAGTCTAACTTGGGTTGGGCTAATTTCAAAATGCACCATTTGAATATACCCTATATTGGAAATGGGGCATTTCCGAAGAAAAGGCCATAGAAGAAAAGTGTCTTTGAATGGTATAAATTAGTGGGTAAAGAGGGTAGAAACATCGTAATAGAAATCGGTAATAGAATAGATAATTGCCCCTTTATTTTCTTATATATATATATATATATATATATATATATATATATACACCGGTATATATAAAAGTTAAACGAACGCGACATTTAGGGCCATATCCAAGAACATTTATAGTGCATACGATGGTGTGGTACAAATGACTCCATAGACAATCAATACAGCCATCATTCCGGTAGCATGTCATCGTATACACCATGAATGTTCTTGAGTACGACCCGTAATAACAACCAATCGAGCCATCGGTAGTAATAGAAAAACCCAAACAAACTCATACATTTCTCGAATGATACTTTAAGTAGTAAATAATTTTATATGACTTCTATATTTACCGTATGTGTAAGGTGTGGCTTAACACTGCTCAATGTAACTTACTACAGTATATGTAATTGAAAAGGTAGTGAAATGGAGAATATCCTGATCCTGTACTATTATTAATTTTGCATGTATTAGCAGAGATCTTCTTAAGAAGTATCAATATTAACACCTTCATTACCATAAATATAATTTGTTTTCCTGACACCCAAGGGATTTTATGTAGATTGTGTGTGTGTGTGAATATATTAAGATGCTTTGGTATATATATTGCATCTGCAGCAGATTTGCCACATCTGGCTAGGTCCCGATAGGCTGGTGTGGTCCAGGTTAGGTTAGGTAAGGTCAGGCTAATTCCCAAATTCCCCAATTGAATATGCCCTATCTTGGAAATGCCATAGATGAAAATAATATTATAATGGTATTAGTGGGTAATGATGATAGAAAAACCATCCTAGAGAACGATGTAACGGGAAATGAAACTAAGTTCATTTGTTTTCCCTGCTTTCTCCCTGTTATATTCCTTTGACGTTTCACACCAAGCGATCATGTTTATACTCAACCTGGAACAGGCTTCAAATCACAAAGCAAGATCTCTTCACAAATATTTACCACTCCTCTAATATTTACATATCTTTGCTACATTCACATCCTACAAATGGCAATATACCGTAAAACACCCTAACCTCGGACTGCTCCCAAACTTTGGACATTTCGCGAAAAAATGTAATAATTCAACTGTACTGTACTGGAAGAGAGTCTAAATTTGCCAAAAATAATGATGGTGTTAGCTAGGGGATGTTCAAAGACTATTGTGTATAAATTCTATTACAATAGCTTGAATATGTGGGTGAAAATATTCGACAAATGCAATGGAAAAAAAATTGCATTTTTTAACCCTGCAAAACTTTGTTCACACAGAACAAAGAGTTTCAATTGTAAGAACGTGAATGGTACAATTATATGTGGACACTCTCTGTAAGTACTGGGTAGTAAACAAATATAAAATATATGCATGCATAACCGTGTTATGATTTTTTTAATGAATATTTCTTTCTTTTACAGAAAAAAGTCCCAACTTCGTACAGGCAAATTACTACAGTACCGGTACTTGACCGCAAGCAAAGGATGATTTTTTATGTAGATGTAAACCTTTGGCCGAAGTAATGATACCGGTACCCAAATAATATGTGATATAGTTCTGCAAGATTGTCAGTACTACCAGTACCAAAGTTATTGCATGTAAAGTGCTACAGTATGGTGCCTTAACCAGTAATGAGTTTTACTTTGAAGAAAAAAGTTATATTAGTTATTTATTTATAGTATTTTATACAGGTAATCAAGTCAAGGAATACCAGAAGTGGGTGTGTGTGTCATTAGTACCTGGAATTATGTTATGTATTATGTAATTATGTTTTATGTTATTTCAGTATGCAATTGTTGAGTCAGTGAGGTAGCAACTTGATAGTTAAGTGTTTTTTTTTTTTTTTTTTGGAAGACGAGGTCACTTCCTCTTCCAGTTTATGTTGATACGCAATGCGTTTTTTTTTTTTTTTTTTTTTTTATAGAAAAGTTTTTGAATAGTTCTTAGTTAGATCTATGCCAAGAATACCTCACTACAATGTGATATGATCCAACTTATTTTGATCTCAATTTATGTGCTTAAAAAAGAAGCTATTTTTAGATTATCTCTTTATATATGTATAACTCTGGCCATGAATGAGGCAAATTTTTGTTTACCTTTTTTTATTTAATGTGTTCGAGGTTCGGCCAGTGTGTCCAGAGATCGATGCTGTTAACCATTCTCATGTTTTAAGGGAAAATACAATCCTGTCCGAAGTTAGGAAATTTCTGCCTAACTTCGAACACATGAAAATAATAAAAAAAAGCACTAATTTAGCGTGCTTATTTTTTTTAGTTATATGGATTCAGTAGGTACTCTCCCTGGCTACCACATGACACCAACAGGAATAAAACTGCACCATTATTAACAGAGCTATTCACTAAAACATGTAAAAAATGTCCTTAGTTAGGGTGTTTTACGGTAGTAAATATTTACCAATGCTTTGTTTTTGAGATAGCCCCTACCCACTATAGTCTGAACCAAGGCATCCTTTGATCCTAACCTAGTCTGAAACAAGACCCCATCATATCATGTATACAGGTACAGTACTTGTTCAGTAATGGATTTCTGGTGTAAAAGTTGTAATCACAGTTTCTTCTCTGTAAAGCAGGTGTTACATTTCATCTATAGTACAGTAATTAAAATCTGCTAAATTTCCAGTGGAAAGGACTTGCTGTGTGCTCGAGGACGTGGCCAGAGTGTACCTCCATCGGGGGAAAAGCTCCAAGAGGTTGGGGGGTCATGCTTGGAGGCCAAGCAACTCGAAACACGCTTGAGAGAACACCAAGAGCTTTTACAGGAACCAAAAGTAGCCAGAAGGTAATATGCCACCATCACCAATACCTCCAAAATAAGAGTTTTGCATTTACCTGCTCAAATTAATTTCCTTCATTAGAGGTGTAGCCAGGAAAAAAATACCCATGCTACTAGAGCAATAATTTAGGTAGGATGTGTAAAAAAACATAATTATGGGAAGAGTATAGTGGAGTTCTTGGTAAAGTTATAACTTTAACCCATGCTTGACAGAAATTTTGCTACAATACAGTGTTATTGGGAAACTGTATTTATTTATAATGTTGTGTATGGGACAGTGTGCGTTCCAGCTCAATCATTGGTGTATTTCATGGAATGATGATGCACTTTGCACTCATATGGTATGTGTGGTATATTATGTTATTTGTTTGGAAGTTTCATAATTTATTCGAGCTTAATTATTTTGCTGTTGAAAAACTTAAAGAACATATACTACAGTATGTAATAGTTCTCAATTTATGTAATGTATGTTTCAAAATTTCCCAGATCTGACTAAAAATTCAGGTTTTCCATAACTTCCACCACCAGCAATTATGTCATTTATCTACATTGCTTAATCAATTTCAGAGACCAAGTATCGAAGGGGAAATGGTTATTGGAATCGAGGATGGTGAATCTTGTCTGCCACACGGGCAAATTTTGGCACTACATGGGAGCTGAGACAGACATTGGCAGGTGTCTTTATCCTGAGGAAGCTCTGTACCTCATTGATACAGTAAGATGGGAATTGGGATTGTAATATTTTCCTGTTGGGTATAGAACAGTCAGGAGAAACATTCTAACACACATACTTACCAGTCGACTCCAATAATATAAAAGATGTCTAAAAGCTGCGATGAAATACTGTATGAGCTTAAATTATAGTAATTGATCTATACAATATATGTTATTATAAAGGAGAATTAATGATGTGTCTGTTGGGAAAGGGGCAACGTCAACATTCCTGATTTATGCATGGTGTCACCTGTTTCATAATATCATTTTTGTGAAATTATATTTTTTCCTGACTCTGTAATGTAGTGTGGTGTCAACAGGGTGAACTGGAGGTGGAATACAATGGTATAGTTTTGAGTATGCAGCAAGCGGAGGAGTTGCTGCTGGAGGACAGTCACCACTTGGAACGCTACCTGGTGTACGCCCACCTCTCGCGTACTGGATGCAAGCTCCTTTACCACCAGCCACACTTGGTTTTTACTAGTATGTCTATTTTTGGGTTATATTTGTGGGTTGATGGAAAAAATGCCAGAGTTTTAGCTGGGGTTTGATTTCATACCAACCAAAACACTGTACAGTATACAGTAATGTACAGACCTAAAGAAAAATGTTCAAATATAATATAATCGAGTAGGGCACTGAAAAAGGCACACAACAGCTTAAAGGTCAGTGAAAGTGTAATTTATCATACTATAATTCATTAAATATCATTTATATTTTTTAAATACAAAGTTTTAGTTTGTTATTCCCTTTCTGTTTCTTACAGAATATGAAAAGGAAATTAGACTGGATCAACATCAATCAAATACTGGAAGAAAGAAACTCAAATTGGACAAGAAAAAAATTGTTAATCCTACAGATAGCTGTACAAGTCAAATTAAAGTTGAAGATAATTCTCTGAAGGAATTTTATGAAAGCTTGGGAGATGCTGCCAAGAATCCCTTGCTGGAGGAGAGAGAAGATTCAGATATACACTGTGATAAAAAAAATATCTCAGGTGATCCACCAAATTTTCAACAGAAAAAAAAGGAACAACTCAGTGACTATGAACTGCAGTGGAAAAAGTTATTGGATATGATTCCAAATATGTATGGTCAGAATGTCATAAATGTTGATGTTGAATCCCCAGACTTACTTCCTAAAGGATGTAAACCTATAAAGCAGAGTTACCAAATATCCCAGCTTGGTTTGTGGTACTACAGTATATATGAAGAAGGCCGACCTGAAAGTGATGCTCCCAGAAAACAGAGAGGACCAGAATGTGACTGGGGACAGAGATGGGGACAAGGGAATAATCGTTTTCAATCAAGGACTAGAGGCAGTAGCTGGCCTGATCCTCCTGATAGCTGGAGGGATGATAGGTTTGGAAATAGTGTTAGTGGTGACAGGTGGAAGGATACAAGTAGTGGTGGACATGATAGGTGGGGAAATTGTGATGGTGATATTGGTGGGAGAAGATGGGGACATGATGGTAACCGGTGGGAAGATGGTGGAGGTAGCAATGACAGATGGAAAAATGATGGTGGTGACTGGGGCAATCACTGGAAGTCAAGAGGAGAAAACCACAGAGAGGCAGACCACGGCGACTGGAGATCACAACACTTTCAAGGCAGGGATAGGAAGAGAAAGAACGACTATTGGCAACATGATTGGAGAGAACCTGACTATGAACAAAGTACAAACCATGGAGGCGAGTACCATAATCAACAACAAAATAGAAGAGATCGGACTGACATCGTTGATTATGACGTCCGACCAGCATGGAAAAGAAAACGGTGTGTCAAAAGAAGACAGCAAGGCAGGGATTGCTATCCCTCCAGTTTATTGTGGGTGAGTGCATTGTTATGTTAAGCAGGGAAAAAGTCAATACACACACATGAACAAACAAAGCACTCCAGTAACCCATGTCCTTGAAATACTGCTTGTTGTATTTATATTGGTGTGTCTTCATCTAGGGCATATTCTAGGCAATCTGTCCTGCTAACATTACTTCCCTGCTATTTCCTTCAATACAGGTAGGAAATGAGATTCGATCTTGGAAAGAGTATAAGAATCATGCAAAGGAAGTGACTTGCACAAAGATGCTGAAGGAAAAGATGAGAAATACCTTATGGAAGGGAACAACAACTCCATTACTGAAGCCCATCATAGCCTCATCTGCAGGTGAGTTTAAAAGTTTTTACAGTCACAGTCAAATATTATTTTCCACTTGAAGAAAGATGATGATTGTTATAAAGGAATGAACAATTGTTGGTGAATTGGAACCTACTAATTCCTCCAAACTGCAAAAATCTTCCCAAGGCAACCAAATCATTATGGTTGCTTAGCCCAGCCAATGGGTGGGCAACCAGTCCTACCCAACGCTGCGTCCAAGCATGGATAAATGGGAAGGGTGCCATCCAGCAGTTTTTGACAAAACCAGAAAGAGCTTGCCACAAATGTATACTGTATATTAATATAGACTAGGGTCTACTTCCCAAACAAGTTACTAGTTTTTGTAGGTGTGGCATATCATGTAAACCCATTAGGGCACACCCTGTTTCACTTTTTTCATCAAATATACAAAATTTGTACAGTTGAGAGGTATCGAAGATGTGGAGTGACATAGCCTATGCATATGACTGCTTTACCTGCACCTTCATTCTTCTTGTTTTTTGAGATTGTGGGTGTTGCTCTTGAGGGTGTTGTTGTACCATATGGTAATGAAGTTTATAATACTACTATATTTAAGTATTGCTGTGTATGTTGATAAGAATGAAAGTATGCTTGTTTTTGTTTTGTTTTTTTTGTCTGTCATATAACTATAATTATCAGTGTCCTGAAGTTTTTTATTATGGAAATGCAATATCTGTGTCCCTCACTATACCTGGAACCTGTATTTGTAAAGAGAATTGAAGATATTGCAGCATCTGTTGCAGTGTTAAGGAATTGCCAGACACCTGATGCCTGTCATAACAATGAGAAGTCTCCCTATCTATCTATCTATCTATAGCTCTGACACCTTGTTCCCTCCGGTAACTCCCCCCAAGGGGGTGGCCATGGCAGAAGTGTCTTCAGTTCTCCCTGTTCCAACACTCCCTCCTTACTTGGTCAAGCCCTCTTCTGCCCCTCATGTTTCTCTCCTTTACATACTTTTCCACTCTGTTCTGCCATCTAACCAGAGGTCTGCCTCTCACACTAGGTCCCACAACTTCACTTCCATACACCTTCTTTACAAACTCCTCACCTTGCATTCTCTCTACATGTCCAAACCACCTCAGTGTATTACGCTTCACTCTCTCAACCACTCCACACTCGATACCAATTGCCTTCTCGCTCATACCACATCTCTCATTACTCTCACCATCCCACCTAGATACTCCCACCTTCCATACTCACACTTCTACCCTTCATAATCCTCCCCAGTGATCCTATGACCTGTCTACCCCGCATTGCTCTCTCTCTAATTTTCCTTCCATACTTCCGTGTTTGCACAGAACTGTACCCAGGTACTTAAACTCCTTCACTTCCTCCATCCTCTCACCCCTCAGAGTTATCTCACACTTCGTCCCAGTTGGTACTCCCACTCTGTAAGGTGTAGCAAAGTCAATCACTTCAGTTTCTGCTCTCTCAAATACCATCACTTTACTTTTACCAACAGCTGATGGCTGGCAAGGCCAATGCAGCACTCATTCCCAGAGGGACACGGGCCATCAGCATTAAAAAAAGGGGTCACAAATGGTGTTAAAAGATGTTAAAAACTTATAAAGGGTATATACAATTTCTAAAACCTATATGTGGGGGTAGCTAAATCTAATCCCCCACACCGCCCCCTCCTCTAGCTTCACCTCCTGTTTCATAAAAGAATGGTAAAAAAAGGAGGTGTCACCTCCTTCCTGAGGAGGGGTAGGTCACCGAGGTGATTCCTTTCCCAATACTGATGGTTAGCTTTACCACTGCATCATTCACCTCAACCTCATTGGTTATGATACTGCCTCTGTGCAAAGAAGTCTCCCTTTCAGAGTAAAATGGATTCATGTACAATACTTCCTTTCACTTCTTCATCCCCTTGTTTTTCATTTACATATATTTACTGTATATTGCCTTCCCAGAAGCTGTACTAGAAACATGCAGTCTAGGCAGCCAAGTCAAGGACTGGGCTGAGTATAAAGCTAAAGTTCCCCAGGAGAGTCGTTTGCAAGTTCACTATGATGTCTATCTACCAACTGTGCCATACAAGAAGACAAAACCATCACTGCCTAGCAAAAGAGTTGTAGTCATGAGGTTTGTTGAGCAGATTTGTACAGTTTGTGTCAATCAGCTAGCTGTAAATATACTGTACTGTGAAATTCTTCTTACGCTGTACAATGGTTAATATGGTTAGTATGCTTAGATTGCACCTAAGAAAACCCAATTTTAGTTTTTGTACCTTATTTTTAAAGGGAATTAGATGTTGGAAGTGAATTGGAGATTTTCAGATGTGTCGAGAAACATTGTCTCTATAAATGGTATTTTTATAACACAATTTGAAGGAATTGCTAGGTCCAGCTCTACTTAGCCATAGTTTTTTCAAATTTACTTGTGTCACTTTCCAGGGATGGAATGATGCCAAGTCCTGGTCAGCTGTTGGAGTTGACAACAAGGTTCCATGATGATGTGCCGGTGGTGGGTGGTTTAGTGGCTGGAGGGGAGGTGCGGCTCTACACCCTATCCACCCTCTCACTTCCACCTCCATGTACTTTATGATGACAACAATACAACTGGGTTCCTCTCCATCCCCAATTCAAATTCTGAACCATGTGTAGTCATAAAAAACAAAGCAGAATTTCATTTTCAATAGATTGGTCCTGTAATTGTAGCCACAGCCTTAACTTCTGTCACTGCAAATGGCTATACAGTTTATGGACATAAGATATAATACATACAGTAATGACTGAGCATATAATGGACTTTGTTTTGTGGGAGATGCCTGGAATTGCTTGGAATGGTCATTTTCTTCCAAGTATTGGTTGCTGGGTACATTAATGTTTTGTTTACTCATTGTCTAAATTTATGAGTATTAGGCTGACCTCTGCTACATAAAACATACACATTATTAATAATAATTACCTTCACAAACTGTATTTCAACCCCAGAATACCATTCCTTACATCACTGCAAGTGAAGTACTCCCTGTGCTATGACCAGTGACCCACAATAAAAAAAACTTGCTAAATGTGTCTTCAGTCATTGGTTAGTCCCATGACAAGGACTCCAGGGAGGAAGTGAGGTATCAACACTATTATTGTAGGGAGGAATGTTTTTCTGTACTCTTATGATACTTTGGGGGATGAAGTGAGTTAGTGCGTGCAAGCTGATAGATACTTATAAGAGTCTTGTCCAGGATTTGTGCTATTAGAAGGAGGCTGACTTATGTTTGATTTGCATCATCCCTTTGTGTATTACAATTATTGTCCATGACTGAACATAATTTTTCAAATACAGCGACTATGGCTTCAACTCTAAACCTCCTCTCAGGGATGGCGTTGGTTCACCAAAAAGGTGAACTCATCTGCCTTCGGAACAGCATTTCCTCTGAACCAGGACAACCCAGTGCCCCAAACATTCCCAACTCATACTCCTCACCCAAAATGCAAGAAAGACATTGCACATAGGTGAACCGGTGGTACAGGAATGGTACAGTGAGTGTGTAAGTGATGTGCTGTACTGTACTATACAAGGTTTTGAAAATTTTCTGGTAAACTGAAGTATGCAGTAAGAGTGAGAGATGATTCTACTCTCTAATGGACTGCTCCTCCAAAAAATATAGTCTTCAACCGTCCCTCCTTTCCCTCTGTTTCCTTCTTGCTTGCTGTTCCTTTTCTCTCTATTTCTCCCTCATGCTACTGGGGCTTCCAGTTCCCTCACTGATAACAAGACTGTAAGGATGACTGCTAAAAAAAAAACATTTTACTTTTGTATAGTACTTTATATTTTAGTATCATTTGAACTCTTAATGTGATTTAGGCTGCCTTGAATATGCTATGAATTGCTGTATTAATCATAGAAACTGATTTTTCAAACAGCATTGCTTGTAAAGAAGGGATTATAAGTTATTTGTAAAAAACCCACCACATTAATATAATATTATGTTGTTGATGTAATGGCAGGAACCTTATATTTATTTTTGCCTGATTGTAATGACCAACTCAGTGATGTATGGTACAAAGTAATATATGCACACCACCAGCACAACCGGTGCCACTTTAGTGGTACTCTGTTCTGTTGCCCCTTTGCTTCAATGTAGACGTGATATTATCTCTAATTTACACTACAGATATGGGCAGGAGATGTAAAGTACTGTGTGTCACGAGTCAATATAAAGCAAAAACTACAGACACAAACTGCTGTGAAGTAAAACTTATCTATGTTGGCTATTATAGTAATTGTGTACAGGAAATACCACCATTGTATTCTGATGGCAGAACAAGAATATTCAGCATGTACAGAGTTGAATGGCAGTTTTGATACTGGCTTGATGAAAGAGATCCATTCTCTGCTTAGCCTTGTCTAGATAATTTTATATCCATTGCCACCAACACTATTCTAATGAACTTGTTTATATTGCTTGGAGAAAAGGAAGTATGGGGTTTAACATGGCTTGGAGTATCCTTTTTCCTGATAATTTTTTTTGTTTATCTAGCATTAGTAGCACTCAATATATAGCATCTTGACACCCAGAAAAGGTTGACCAGAGAGTGCTCCTTCCACCAAACCTGTGTTGAAACTTCCCTCTGAGACTCTACAAGTTAGTGAAACCATGAAAGTAGATGCTCTGCATTGTAAAGTTTTCTGTATCTTCTTCAAAATCATTGATCTTGTTCTTTCAGAGCTTCACAGATAGTGGGTTTTACCTTTAAGATGCAGAACTATAGTGTTATTGTTAAAACACTGAAAGACTAGCATTTCATTATAGTTATGTGGAATGCTGCTTGACAATGTGTAATTCAGCTAAAGACAACTTGTTCGAGGGGTGGGGGGGGCTGAAATTTTTGTGGGCTAGATAGAGGGAATGAGTGACTATGATTGTGGCTCATATTGACTAGCATTGTCTATACTTCTTTGATTTGTCTTCAGTAATGTAGGCAGTACTCTTAAGGATTTTGTTACCCCTTCTGCCTCAGCCACTCCCTTTCAATTCTTTGACTGTCCCTTCTTTCCTTCTGTCTTTCTATTACCTGTGGTGGTGTGGGCAATACTTTAGGTGTTTTGGTGCCCCTTTGGTCCTAGCCACTTTCTTTAAAAAAATGTTTACTGTCCCTCCTTTCTTTTATTTCCTTTGCTTGCTATCCCACCTTTTTATCACCTCCCTTATCCTACAGGGTTTTCCAGGCCTATGGTCGTCTTTCATCCTCAAATCAAATCAATCTTCCTTTGTATTACCGCTTGCTGTCCCACCTCTCTGTCACTATCTCCCTACAGGAGTTTTCAGGCCTAGGGTGGTCTTCATTCATCCTCAGATCTATTTATGGACTACATGTTGATTATTATCATAACTTGTCATTGCCTGAAACGTGATTGGGATGGAAAAACTTCACAGTAGGAGGAAAATAAAAGGATATACAGGAAGTTGCCTAGTCTGATTATGATAGCGGATTCAATGCACAATTATGATGCATTTTTGGAAATAATTTTGTAGAACTTTGATTAAAAGAAAAATTTCCCGTGTTATTTTATGTAAAACCTTGAGAAACAATTTGTTCAATGTGATTTTGACTTTCATGACCTACAGTACATGTGGCCTCAGTCACATGAAACTGTTTGAAGTCCTCAGAGATCTTCGTTATGTGAGTAGCCTAGCCCATATTTGTGCTAAGGGCTGAGGGTGCCTCTGAAAGTTTAATATAAGTACATGCCAAATTACTATATACAGTATAAGAGTATGGAAAAAAAAGATACAAAAGATTTTCATGGCTTGTCTTGGACGCTTTGAATAAATAAATCCACGTCAAATATGGTAATTAGTAATTTTAAAGGAGAGGTACCAGAGGGGCGCCGGTGCGGCGTGGTCGGACAGTGTGACCTCAGACCACGTACTTACATAAAACTGTGTTTTGCCATAATATGCAGCCACGCCGCAGGGTGTGACACCTCTCATTTGTTTGTATGTGTTATCTCCATTCTGCGGCGGAGTCGCATAGTGTGACGACGGCCTACTCTTGTAAATTTCTTATTTTTTTCCGGTAGATAATTTTCAATTCCGCTAGATCAAGCGGAAAATACACCAAGTTGGCATCACTGCAGGCAAGATCAAAGTACACACACACACACACACACACACATTATTAATTATGTTAATTTCATAATAGTTAATGTCCATGATATTTACTGGAAGGGGAAAGGGAAATAACAACGTTCAAATATATGGACCAATTTTTGGCTACTTCCCTAATGTAATGTTGGGCCATATTTCTGGTAAGACTGTAGGGGAACCACGAATTTACCGAAACAGAGAGAGGAAAAAAACACGGCTTAATTAATTAAGCAGCGAGAGTTTTAGTTTACCATGCACCCTCCCTTGGGCCTTGATTTCTTCGGGGCATTTTGACAAGTAGTAAAAGTCTGGACTGAGGCAAGACGAGGGACTATATAGGGGCATGAGGGCAGGGAGGCCTGGGAGGGTGATGGATCGACGAGTTAGGAGTGGTTGGGAGGCTATGTTGGGCCCGGTTGGGGGGGGTCCGAGCTTGTAGCCGTAGGGGCAGTTGGGCCTTGGGCCGCTTGAGTCGGTCTGCTGCCTGAGTCATCACTGACTACCACTGCCCGTCTACCAGTGAGTGAGGCAGTGACTTTGGTTCAGACAGAGTAATGTCTAGAACTCCGTTGTGGTAATATGTGCAGTTGTGTCATACGTGAACGGTGACTGACTGGTGTTGCTACAAGAATTTACTACCCTGCCCGTATGTTATTTACAACTGACTTGCAAGTGTAGTAAGTACTATAATAGTAACAAACAAACAGTTCAGCAGAATGAAGTTGGTCAAGTGAAGAAGTGATTGTTTACGAAAGAAAAATTACAGCTACGGAATAATAATTCTTATATGAATATTTGATTTAACATTTAGCTCAATGAGAGTAGAAGAAAACAGTGGCATCTGAATATGAGGGGGATTGATAGGAGAGATGAGGGAGAGTGTGACGGAGAGAGATTGAAGAAAAAAGAAGGGTATGAAAGAGAGACAGTGAAGAAAGATGAAGGATGCGAAGGAGAGATAGTAAAGAAAGAAGAAGGGTGTGAAGGAGAGACAGTGAAAAAAGAAGGGTATAAAGGAGAGAAATTGAAGAAAGAAGAAGGGTATGAAGGAGAGAAATTGAAGAAAGAAGGGGATATAGAAGAGAATGAGCTGCGAGAAGCCTGTGGGGTGTTTGGGTGTGTGCTGGCCAACAGGGGGGAAGCTGGGCCAGTAGATCCAGTCAGTGTGGCTCAAGTCATTTGTCTTGGTCTCGTCGCCCTTCAACACAGGTGAGAAAACTGAGAACATAATCAATAATGGCTCTCTTGAAGAAGGTTAAGATAAATATTGAATGAATTACCGGGTAAAGGTACAGAAGTGGACCTTACTGTATAATAGATATTTTACTGTCATTACCCACTATTTTGGACCATTCTAAGACACTTTTCTTCTATGGTTTTTCTTCCTCAAATGCCCCGTTTTCGAGATATGCCCCATTCCCAATACCCATAGAAACATGGGGGGCCCGATGGGAATCGGGGGTTGACGGGTAGGGGAAACACGCATTTTACTATTGTTCTGCATTTATAATACACTTCCTACCTTAATTAACGTCGTATATAGTGATATTGTACTATCATGGGGGCACCTAACCTAACCTAACCTAACCCCCACCCGTCAACCCCCGATTCCCATCGGGCCCCCCATGTTTCTATGGGTATTGGGAATGGGGCATATCTCGAAAATGGGGCATTTGAGGAAGAAAAACCATAGAAGAAAAGTGTCTTAGAATGGTCCAAAATAGTGGGAAATAACAGTAAAATATCTATTATACAGTAAGGTCCACTTCTGTACTAAAACCAATTACCGTTATTGGGTATGGTTTTTCTACCTTTATTACCCACTTATTTAGACCATTCTAAGACTATTTTCTTCTATGGCATTTTCTCCCCAAATGGGGCATTCAAATGGGGCATTTTGAAATTAGCCTGACCTTACCTGACCTAACCTAACCTAGACTGCATCAGACTACCGGGACCTAACCTGGGCAGACTACGGGACTTAACCTGGGCAAACTACTGGGAAATAACCGTGGTAAAGTACAGAAAATGACCGGGGCAAAATACTCGGACCTAGCCGGATCTGGCAACACTGCTACAAAATGGTAATTTTTTCAATAAATACCAAATTTATGGGTTATTTTGGAGGGTGTATTAGCCAGCTGGGAAAAGCACTCGGAGGGGGGGAGGAGGGTGTATTGTTTGTTCCATAGTACAGTTTTACCAAAAGTTTTAATTTTCTATGTGTACTGGTGGAGCTATCTTACCTGGATTATCTTTTATTTTTGTAGGGGGAATTGCTTTGAACTTTGATTAGCTCAGTATGAAGTACCCAGGGATTGCAACTTTCCAAAGAAAGATTGGCTAAGTAGGAAATCTGCTCTTGTGAATAATGTATAAAACACAGTGATAGTATTGTTCATATAGGAAAACCAAATATTAGATACCATACATTGATATATTACTATGATACTGTAATGTGATAATGTTAATCAAAACTACCATTGACAGTTTGGAATCAAGACTAATAAATTTTAAAAGTATTGGAGTGTAGACCATATTTTCACCTTACCAGTACAGTACTGATTCTGACACAATAAGAATATCTCTTGTTTTTTTATCATAGGTCATAATATATCCTTGACATTATTATGTATATAGCCTAACTAGGTTAACCGTAGTACCGGTACATGTAGTTTTACCTGGCAGCAGCCATTGCTTGTGAAAGTTCATTGCACCATGCAGATACTGTATACCTTTGACATTTATTGCTACGGTACCAGTTGTACAAAAGGAATCTTGCCTCTGACAGAATGTAAAGGGAGTATTGCATAAGTTGATTTGGTCAGTAGCCTACTTAAGGGTTTTGGTGCCCCTTTGGCTACAGCTACTCCCTGTCAGTTCCCGTAGGTGAAGTATTGCCTACGGTGATGTGGGCAGTACTTTAAGGGTTTTGGCACCCCATTGGCTCCAGCCGATTCATTTCAGTTCTTCAACTGTCCCTCCTTTCCTTCTACAGTATTTTCTTCATGCTTGCTGTCCTACCTCTCTAACACCTTTTCCCACTGGTGAGGGTTGGTTCTATCCGAAAATGAGCAATTTGGCATCCTCTACCACACCCTGGCCGGTTCTGTCTGTCTCTCTTACTATTTCTCATTCCTTTTAGGTAGCTGGTGAGATTGCCCGATTGGAAGGCACAACAAGAGAGGCTACTGTTTAAAGGTTTGTTGGCTCGGGGGTACATGCTCGTGAGCCAGTTGTCCTTCGTCTATTGCCTTCGAAGAAACAGATTTCACAATCTCCCTGGCTCCCTTTTTGGGGTCCGAGCATCTGCGTTGCTTCTGTCAACCAGACTTGGGACTGCTCGGCCAGACAGTCTGAGGAGCTATAACAACAACAACTCCCTGTCAGTTCTTCACCTGTCCCTCCTGTCCTCTTATTTCCTTTTTTCTTGCTGTCCTACCTCTCTGTCTTCTATTTTTCTTGTCATACTGGTACTGTACCTACAGTCACTCTGACTACTGGTTTTGTAGGTATTTGTATTTTTCAAATGTGTTTTCCTTGTGTTTTGTGTTAGGAAGGCTTCATACTTTCTGGGTATAGCCTGGAGCCTAACTTGTTGGAACCAAGGCTGCTACCCTTTGAACCATTCCTTCAAGCTAGCCTATGCTAAGAAACAGACTTTAAGATTTAATTATTGCCACATATGGGAGGAGTCAATAGCTTCTTCAGCAGATCTTGCAACATCTCTTTCCTGTCATCTCTGGTGACATATATATGAACCTTGCTCTTGTACTACCATTAGTTTTGTCCCCAGTTCATCAGTTTATTTCCCCTTTCATGCTGTCAATATGGCCAAAGCACCTTTGTGTCTTTATTATTTTTTCCTTTTACAGCACTAAAAAATTTTCTGTTTCTCTAGGGGACAAGAAAGCGCTGGCATTGTAACAAGTGAAGGACGAAACAAACAGAACTTCAACTGTGTAAAGGGTGAGGGTTTGGTTGCCACTATCTTCACTGAAGACAAACTTGTTAAGCTCACAGGTAAGATCATACACAGAGACCTTCTTAGGCTTTTATAGTCCAGTCCAGTCCAAGTTTGATGAATGATATGCCAAAGTCACAGGAGCAGAGTCCTGTACATTCTTGTCTTTTAACAATTGTCATATTAAGCTGTTTTATGTATTGTACTGCATCTATTAAGTAATTTTACATTAAACCCGAGCCAAGAAAAAAGTAAGGAAAATGTTACCCACTGAGTTCCATTACAGTATTTGTGTAGAGATTTTGTGCTATTTGTTCCAGTAGCATTTATCCCATTGTTTTATATACCGTACCAGAGATTGATCTTGTCTCTTGATTTTGACCACTTTGTACTCATTTAGAAAGCAGTGAATTGATGTGGAAGCATCTACAGTTCCTAGAGAATGCAAGATTTAGCACAGAGATGGATGTGTTTGGCAAGGTTGTGGGCACCAGCTGTTTTCTGTACTCTACAGTAGGCCTACTACAGTACAGTATTATCATTGCTGTTACATTAGATTCCAATCATTCGCAGATTTAGATGTTTGTAACGGAAATCCAAATAAGACAACACATGTACTGTATTAGGTCAATAATTAATTCTGGCTGGTACCGATATATGTAAAAAATTGTAAGGTATGGATGAATTCATTTACAGTATTAGGATATGACTTCACTGTCCTTTAAGCATTTGAAGCCTCATTTACTATTGCAGATTCTGTCTTTGGTACAACTTTTTTTATGGTAATTAGTTTTCATGGTGTAAATGTAATTAATAGGTCATCCTTCCTATTTACTTGTTATTGGATCAGCTACAGAAGCATGTTCTTGAACTTTTGGAAGTCAAAGATTTTTATGTTGAGTTTAGTTCAGTAATGCTCTTCAATGGTACCCCATCATTTCCATAATTTTGTGGCAACAGCCTATAGGCCTATTTGCATAATGTTTTAGGTAATAACAGTAGTAGTAGTAGTATTTTTCAGAGTTTGTATTTGTATGATCTAGTTAATTGCAAGTAAAATAAATGTTGTATTTATACATAGCAGTGTAAATAGAATATTTAAAGTAAATTGTTAGAAAAATTGTGCAACAGGTATTAGTGATGAATCAGGAGAAAGGGAAGGATAAGATAAAGGAGTGATTGGTAGGACAGATTAAATATGTAAGGAAAAAGTTATGTGGAGATATATCTGCCATGGGCACCCTTTGTATGGAAGATCCTTGAAGGGAGCAGGGCATCAATGATACTGAATGATTAATTGAAAGTTTTTCATCTTGTGTTACAGGAGATGTTGGTATTGGTCATTCCCGGTACTCAACTGCAGGTGGGCGGGACCTCTCCAACACCCAGCCATTTGTTGTGCACACACGACACGGTCCCTTTGCCACTGCACATAATGGAGAGCTCATTAATGCTGAGGCACTGCGTAAAACTGTATGTTGGTGACATAATATTAATCCCTGTTAGCTGTAATGTGTGGCTTTCCTTCTTACAGAGCAGTCAGATTCATAAGTGCTGAAGCTTTACATAAAGCATTTTGCTGATGATGGTTACTCGTGTCATATCCAATAATCTGTTATGTTTGACTTTATTTCAGTGCAGTCTTGATTTAATGACTAGGAGAGGTATGAATTATTGTAGTAATTCCTCTCATGATTTTTATATATACTATAGATTTTATATTCCCTATGGGGAAGGGTAGTGCTTTTCTTGCTGCTTCAATTGAGTTTTACTGTAGGCCTGTGATCAGTGTTGGCTTATTTCAAATTAAATCCCATATCAGTGCTTGAAGGTATATTTGTCTGATTGCTGTACAATCTTCATTCATTAAGTAAAAATTTGTCATTGTTTTGGTCTATTTGAACAGTAATACACTTGGTTTGGAAAGTTTATATGACCAGAATTCTGATATTTTCTGTACATTAGTTCAGCTTATAAATGTTCACAGTACTTACAGTATATTACTTTTAGAACTGCTTTATCCAATTTTCTATAGAATTGTGCTTGACCATCTAAGAAGGAACAGGTATATTATTAACACTTTATATATCAGATGGTCCTTTTGCAGATGTTTCTTAGAAATTTGATTATTTTCAAATTTCAGTCAGTGGTGTAGAATTTCAGTGAATTTTGAATTTGTATTTCCCATGAAATGCAAGAAAATACATTAATCCTCTGAATCTTTTCTGGTTTGACTGAGTTTGGAAAACATTATGATTGTATCTGTATTCTTTGCATTTGCTAAGAATGTTACAATATTGTTATATTCCAACAGGTTCTGGATCGTGGGGTGGGATTGTCTACAAAATCAGATTCAGAGCTCATCACCCAGATGTTGTCTCAGTTACCGCCCCGAGGTGAGAAAACTGGGCCAGATTGGGGCGCCCGCATTCGCCACCTGATGGAGGCCACTCCCACTGCTTACTCTCTTGTAATGCTACATGGGGACACAGTGTATGGCATTAGGGACCCATTTGGCAACAGACCGCTCTGTATTGGACGTCTCATGCCAGTTGGAGACTGTAATAGTACCGGTAGGTATTCTGTATAAGAAGTTAAAAAACTGTACAAAAATTATTTTTTCTGGAGAGAAAAGTAAGTAGTCACACTTGATATAAATAGGTTGTTGTTATTGTTATTATAAATAGGTTTTTACTGATTGGTTGATGTGTGACTTTTAGTCTCACAATGATATTCTTAAACCAGCCATGGGCAGTCTTTGTGTTATTGACTGTGGAAAACTATCATTGGCTATGGAGAAAACAAACTACTGCAATCACTGGATGTGGCTGTCTTTCTCCCGAGCCTAAAAAAAAAAAAAAAAAAAGTTGTATATTTCAAGTTTGAAAAGAGCTTGATTGTACAGTATTTACAACTCAGTGGATCGCTGAAGATGAAAAATAATACTGTATATATAAAGTTCATCATCATTAATATCAATGCTCCATTATACTTTTTTCAAGGGGTGGGGAGGCTCTAGCACCAGTGCAGGATCCCTGACAGGCAAGGGGTCTAGCTCTGAGTCATTTTGAGCCTTTGGTGAGGTCTTTGTTAGAGAGCAGGGTCCCCAACCTGCACACCTTGCCCCCCTGCATTGTAGGGGACACAAGGCTGACTGTACCACCCCAAGAATGGTGGGCCATGAGGACGCCACTTCCCTATGCCATATGAAAAGTTATATACAGTAAACTCTTGCTAAGCCAGATATCGGATAACTTGGACACTGTCAGTGCCTCGGACACTTATAAATAACTTGGATGTATAACTTATGTGGAGGATTTCCGAGAAGTGACGCAAGTTAATTTTGTACAAAACTCGAATTACCATCTCTATACCATATATTTATACCCTATGTTGATTGATCATATGTATAGTTATCGGTATGCTTTTACCATAACAGGTATGTTTAAGAAACTCAATGTTTTTAATTAATTAACTTTTTTGCCTGAAAAATGGTGATGCACTGATATATAATTGGCCTCGTCATGCCAAGCAACCAGGGAGCCACAAATGCATCAATCATGACGGTATTACCACAGTGACTCCATGTAGTGTTCCATTATTCATTAACATTAATGATGTTATCATACAATATTATATCATTAACAATGATATATAATTGACTGTCACTGCCAAGTGAGCCATGGAGCCACATATGTATTGGTCATGACAGTATTACCACAGTGACTTCATGTAGTGCTCCATTATCCATTAACAAACTTGATCTTAGCTCTGTTATTATTGTTGACTGCATTGGAAATGCATCTTTAAATTGAGAGAAGATGCACTTTTTGTCTTTAACTATGGTGGCTATAGTTGTTTGGATCAACCCTAAAGCATGGCCAGTTGTTGCCGCCTTTTCTCCTTTCTCTTACCAATACCGTCTTTTTCACATAATGTGATGGTCTGTCTTTTCTTTGCATTGCAACTAATATAACTTGAAAGATTTCTCTTTAGCGCCATTAAAAGGAGATTACTGTACGAGAAGTAAGCATAAAGATAAAAATATCACAAAAATCAGGAAAATAATGTGTCTGTGTGGCAACAAGTACGCCGTGACTGACATACTGACTGATACCAGCTCCGATTCCCACACTTCCTCACCTACTACCACACCACAATACCTTATTTGATGTTAATATACATTATTAGATATACCTCTGCAAAATTACATCCTTTTTTTTTGTGAAATTGTCATGTTTTATGTGTGCGCAGCTGGGTATGGAAACATGAGATACGAGCGAAAGCACATGTAGTTTTGAGGGCGGAATGCATGTGGCCAGTCGTATGCATTAAAATTAATCCCTCTGATATCTCGGATCTTCAAATAACTCGTCATGGGTCTTCCCCCAATTGATCCGAGTTAAAGAGGATTTACTGTACCGTAAAACTCCATAACTTTGGATATTTCGCGAAAATATGTAATGATTCAACTGTACTGGAAGAGAGTGCTATATTTGCCAAAAATAACGATGGTGTTAGTTAGGGGAATGTTCAAAGATTATTATGCATAAATTCTTTTACAATAACTTGAATATGTGTGGGTGAAAATATTAGACAAATTTAATGAAAAAAAAGTCTGCATTTTTTAACTCTGCAAAGTTTTGTTCACACAGAACAAAGAGTTTCAATTGTAAGAACGTGAATGGTACAATTATATGTGGACACTCTCTGTAAGTACTGGGCAGTAAACAAATTTATAATATATGCATGAATAACCGTGTTATGATATTTTTAATGAATATTTCTATTTTTTACAGAAAAATGTCCCAACTTTGTACAGACAAATTAATACAGTACTGGTACTTGACTGCAAGCAAAGGATGATTTTTGATGTAGATGTAAACCTATGGCCTAAGTAATGATACCGGTACCCAAATAATATGTGATATAGTTCTGTAAGATTGTCAGTACTATACTCCTTTTACGCTAACTTGGCCTAGTAGCCACGCCCCCTTGATAGGCCTTGATAGCTGATTGGTTGATTTATAACTGTTCGTGTCGCTTCCCTTACATTGACATTGAATATGTTTACATCCTTTTCCTTTCTCTAATATTGATGGAATTTAGGAACATTAAAATATAAACGATATTTAAGCATCAGTTGCTATGCAGTTCTACAGAAAGGATGGTAAGCTGGTAAAATTCCTAAATATATATCTTCGGAAGTCGTAGCTAACATCATCACATACACGTTCGGACATAGCCTATTCAATATATCTTTGTTTTGTAGTCAATATAAACTATTGAGAAGCTGATGGAACAACAAATAGCAAACAATATCTAGTAAACTACACCATACACACTCTACTTATAGTCCAAGTCCTTATATAACTGAAAAAACTCGAAAAATAGATGGGGTATAGTGGGGAGGTTGTAATGCCAGCGGAACAGCTGTCCTGCCCAGGCGCCAGGCGGGAAAATCAAGCTCAGCTCGCTCCACCATCTGTTATTATTTTGGTTACGATTATGTTCCCGTAATGAAATGATATCTTAGATATTTATAAGCAATATATTGTAATTAAGTTGCTATCGGGTGTGACAGATGGAAATCCGCGACAGGTGGAGCGAGCTGAGCTTGATTTTCCCGCCTGGCGCCTGGGCAGGACAGCTGTTCCGCTGGCATTACAACCTCCCCACTATACCCCATCTATTTTTCGAGTTTTTTCAGTTATATAAGGACTTGGACTATAAGTAGAGTGTGTATGGTGTAGTTTACTAGATATTGTTTGCTATTTGTTGTTCCATCAGCTTCTCAATAGTTTATATTGACTACAAAACAAAGATATATTGAATAGGCTATGTCCGAACGTGTATGTGATGATGTTAGCTACGACTTCCGAAGATATATATTTAGGAATTTTACCGGCTTACCATCCTTTCTGTAGAACTGCATAGCAACTGATGCTTAAATATCGTTTATATTTTAATGTTCCTAAATTCCATCAATATTAGAGAAAGGAAAAGGATGTAAACATATTCAATGTCAATGTAAGGGAAGCGACACGAACAGTTATAAATCAACCAATCAGCTATCAAGGCCTATCAAGGGGGCGTGGCTACTAGGCCAAGTTAGCGTAAAAGGAGTATACCAGTACCAAAGTTATTGCCTGTAAAGTGCTATAGTATGGTGCCTTAACCAGTAATGAGTTTTACTTTGAAGAAAAAGTTATATTAGTTATTTAGTTATAGTATTTTATATAGGTAATCAAGTCAAGGAATACAGAAAGTGTGTGTGTGTCATTAGTACCTGGAATTATGTTATTATGTATTATGTACCTTATGTAGGTCCTATTATGTTATTTCAGTATGCATTTGTTTAGTCAGTGAGGTAGCAACTAGGTATTTAGGTGAATTATTTTTTTTTTTTTTGAAGAAGAGGTCACTAACTCTTCCGGTTTTGTGTATACGCAATGCGTTTTTTTTTTTTTTTTTTTTTTGCTAGAAAGGTTTTTGAATAGTTCTTAGTTAGATTTATGCCAAGAAAACCTCACTACAATGTGATATGATGCAACTTATTGTGATCTCAATTTATGTGCTTAAAAAAGAAGCTATTTTTGGATATATCTCTTTATATATGTATAACTCTGGCCATGAATGCGGCAAATTTATTTTTACCTTTTTTAAAAACTCCTCAGGCGTCCGAAGTTCAGCCAGCGTGTCCAGAGATCGATGCTGTTAACCATTCTCATGTTTAAAAGGAAAATACAACCCTGTCCGAAGTTGGGAAGATCTGTCCGAAGTTAGGAAATTTCTGCCTAACTTCAGACACTTGAAAATTGAAAAAGAAAGCACGAATTTAGCGTGCTTAATTTTTTTTATTATATGGATTTAGTAGGTACTCTACCTGGCTACCACATGACACCAACAGGAATAAAATTGCACCATTATTAACAGAGTTATTCACTAAAACATGTCCGAAGTTAGGGTGTTTTACTCTATATATAAAAGTTATTTCTGAAATAGAAGGAATTATGGAGTGTGTTGAATCTGTAATCTTAAAATGGGTATAGAAGGGAGGAATCGAGAAGGAATAGGCCCTCTTCCAGCTAGGTTATCGGTCTTGGAGGGTGGTTGGAGGAGTGGGGGGGGGGGGGGCAGCATCAGAGGGAATCCCTCCTCCAGACCAGCAATGTTACAAATGTTACTTGAGGTTAGATTCTAGACTATTTACAGCCCAATTCTGCCAAATCAAAATTGAGAAATGCCCCATTTAAGTGGCCTATTGTATTGAATGGACCAATTTTGTGTGCAGCCACTTGGGTGACTGATCAAACTTAATGGGTTACAGTAAATAATATTTTTTTGTTTTTTTTTTCCGACAGCCCGGCAAGACTTGACTAAACCTTTAGGTTGGGTGATCAGCTCTGAGTCGTGTGCCTTCCAATCGGTGGGAGCCACTCTGCTGCGGGAGGTTTGTATCCTCAACTGTTAAGTATATAGTTGTGGTCAGTACAGTAGGCCCTAGATATGAGGGATATATTTAACACTTTTTTTCTTAACACTGTACTATTAAATGATCTGATTTTTATGATAACGTATCGCAAATACCTAGATAACTATTTGAGGGTTTGAATATACTGTACAGTGGAATGAACTTAAATCAAGGGTCAGCTGTACTGTTTCATAATGACTGTAGAAGTAGCATGCTTTGTTCATTTGTTATCTAGGTCTAAGGATCCTAATGATACAGTACACATATTATTTCTTTTAATTAATACTTAAAGCAAAGCTTTATTTGGAAAAAAATTCTAAGTGATGTGGGCAATACTGTATTTTAAGGGTTTTGGTATCCCTTCGGCCCAGCCACTCCCTTTCAGTTCTTCAACTGTCCCTAATTTTTTTCTATATCCTTCCTGCTTGCTGTCTCACCTCTCTTCTACCTCTTCTGGCGTTATATGACTTCGCTGTTGCGACGCCTAATACCAATCAGTCGTTATTCGTTGTCTTCATCAACAAGTTTAACAGTGACAAAGCTTTGACTTGTAGATATAGGTTGTTGATTTTCAGTGCGACTTGGTATTAATTTGCTTCTTATTTAAGAGTATGTGTGGTAAACCCTGTAAATAAGTGCGTTATGGCACAATTATCTACTGAATGGGATGAAGCTTTGTCTTGAAAGATTTTTAGTCATGGTTTCAGTTTATTGGGCTAATACACAAGCTAGGATAGCCAATATTTAGCAGCTGAAATGATACCTTGTATAATAATGATAAAGGTATATGTTTATACTATAGTGTCCATAGTGAAATTTGGTATGTGGGAGCTATGTACTGTATAATGAGAGTTTAAGGAGAGAACCTCTTTTTGGTAAATTTGAGAGCTACTGATTCCTCCAAACTATCCCAGAAGACAAAAATATTCTTAATGTTACTAATAGGGGATCTGTTTTGTGGCATAGTTTGGAGGATTCCAATTAACCATCAGTAGTTTCTCACCTTAATGTATGTCTGTTGTTTGGTGTCAGGTTTACCCAGGAGAGATAGTGGAGCTGAGTCCCAATGGAGTGCGGTCACTAGACATTGTGCCACGCCCCAAGCCAGCACAACCAATCAGCGAGGCACATGGTGACCCCAATCATTCTGACCATGCAGGACTCCTCCAAGCACCACCTCCAGCTTTCTGCATCTTTGAATATGTATACTTTGCCCGTGCTGACTCTATTTTTGAAGGTACAGTATTTATCCTGTGCTGGTGTGTTGTTGCATAGCTAGCTTTTTGGAGGCCACTGAATTTAATGTGATCTGAAATGGGGCTGAAATTTTTATTAAACTATTTAGTAACAGTACCCCTTGAATAAAGGGATATGGGGTATTGATGATGACTGTACAGATTAAAAAATTAAGGTTAAGATTGGGTAGGATTGGTCGTAGCTGCGACTCGTCTTATTGGCGCATGCACGAATTACTCACTAACTTAACCTAACCAAACCATGAATTTTTAAAATCAGACTAACTAACCTAACCTAACCTAGACCGGGGTTTCCTTCTGGCCTAACCTTGGCAACCTAACCTAACCTAACCTAAGTGGCTGTGTGAAAATAGGAAAAAATAGTTTGTGTAAAAATAGTAAAAAATAATATGAACACCAGTTGCCTCGAGCGCAGTACTTTGCGTTTCATATGCCAGTATGCTAACCATTAAGCTGCCGATGCCGCTCCCAGAAGCTGTGCCCTGGGATTATTAAACCCACTTAAGGGATGGAGAGAACTGCGCATGCGCCAGTTAGCCGAGTGCGGCTACGGCCAGGCCCTTTCCTAAGATTGACTTTCTACTTTTTGCTATGTAGCATGGAAGGATTTCAGTAACCTTGTACTATCTACCTTTTTATCATTCCATCACATTAACTTTCTTTGAGTGGGTAAGTACAGTTTAAGGGGGAAATGTGGGTAGGTTGCATCCACAGAATTTGTGGCATTTTTTAAGATTATGCGCCTTGATCATGTGCCCATTTAGTTTATAATGTGATGCTGTTAGTGTTTTTTTGGTAATATGATGACTTACTAATGACAGGGCAGCAAGTGTACAGTGTGCGGAGGCGGTGTGGCCATCAGTTGGCCATGGAAGCACCAGTAGAGGCAGACATCATCTCTACTATTCCTGAGTCTGCTACACCCGCTGCTATTGGCTTCTCTCAGCAGGTAGCAACAATAATTTTTTTCTGACTGACAGTAATTGTACAGAGTTGATATCATAAGAAGTTCACTCATAACTCTAGTCAGGTATTGCCTGAAGCAATTCATTGTAAGCAATACTTCCAGAGTTTGGTGGTTACCCTGCCCTGATGTATTGTCAAAAATTGTCATGCCCTAATGTTCCAAATCAGTGATATTCAATAGTTCCTTATCCCTCCTTCCTCAACTTGATCATCATCAAACTTTGTCCTGTCTTCCTTCTCTCTCTTCTTTAGTAGTGTGTAAGACCATAGCTATTTTTTACTGTTAGCATTTTCTTTCCAGTCAATTGATATTAGGATAACCTGAAGCTATAATCTTGTTTTTCTTGCCACCAATTAATGTCCATAGCAAATATCATGAGTGGCTTCTACCTTGGGTGTAATTGGCTAATGCATGCCTCCTAATGCCTGGATGACTGGGGATCAATTCAATAATATGTGATTATGTACAGTGTGTGTAAATCGCATGACCAAAGAGTATACAAAAGAGTTCTTAGATGGGCAGCTGGAAAGAATGGATGAAACTAGGTGGTGTAAAAAGTATGTGAAAATGAGTATGAAGGATAGTAGAGACAGGAAAGACCTAGAAGGTGGTACGATATGGTGAATGATTGCATATGAATGTGTGATTTAGAGGTGGGTGAAGCACAAGAACTTTTGTTTGCTATAGAGGTCGGGAAGAAATATGCTTGGTGGTGTGTGTGAGGGCAGGCAACCCAGTTTTACCTTGACAGTTTATGTACTGGCTTCTTTCACCAAGGCTAAATGAAGGGACTTTGTTATACTGTAAAAGTACATGTAGAGGGGAGCTTTAAAGGGGAAGTGAATGTTAGTGTGTGTCATTTCACTGGGTAGCATCTCCTTCTCTTTTCTGATTTTTCCTTTCTATCTTTGGGCCTGAATCCCCCCTACCACATAAAATAAAGGATATAGGGTCTTGATAATAATTCTTTACTCAGTACTGTTTTGTAAATTATTTCAGAGTGGTATACCATATGTGGAGGTTCTGTGCAAGAACCGGTATGTTGGTCGCAGTTTCATCCAGCCAGACACACGTTCAAGGCAGCTCGCCGTAGCAAAGAAATTTGGTGCCCTATCCGAGAACCTGATGGGCCAGAGGGTTGTGCTGGTTGATGACTCCATAGTTCGTGGCACCACAGTTGGTCCAATCATCAGACTTCTGAGACAGGCAGGAGCCAAGGAAGTAAGTCATAGCTTTTGACATTGTACTTAATGAGAACCCCGTCAGGGAATTGAACCTGGATACTCTGATTATCCAAATGCTAACCATCATACCACACCACCACTAAAATGAGGGTTGCTGTTGTTGGAAGTTCCTCAGGCTGCCTGGTCAAACAGCCCTGGATACTCTGATTATCCAAACGCTAACCATCATACCACACCACCACTAAAATGAAGGTTGCTGTTGTTGGAAGTTCCTCAGGCTGCCTGGTCAAACAGCCCTGTGTCCTTGAGGAAGGCCACAACCTGGTCCTGGATTTCACATAGGGCCCTCAAGGAATGTAAGTTGTGTTGGTGGGTGTGGTTGTGTGCAGTCTTTCATAATGTGTTCAAAACTGTGGATTGCTGTGTTGCATCCTTGACAAGCATCTGTAATGGCTCCAACCAGCCTTTTCTGCTAGATTAAAAGGGCTGTTTGGTGATCACACTGCAGCTTGGCCGAGTGGACTCTTATCTTAAATGGGGAGGATAGACTCAGAAGAGTGGACGCAAGCAACTGAGTGTTATTCTTGAGTGATTGAATGGTGAAGTGAGTGAGTGATCTGGAAGCTGGTTTGGGGTGGGAGAGATGATAATATTTATGTACAATAAGGTGTACTGGGGTGTTTCTTTAATGTTCCCTGGCATGTGTGGGTTTCTGCCAAGTAGTGTAGTGGGTGCCATGGGCTTGTGAAGGCTGCAGCAATTATTATTGTACTGTTGGCCGCACTCACTTGAGGGCCACACAGCGTTGTCAACTCTGGACGAGATAGTAATCCCAAACCTCCTGCTCGAAGCATTGCGTTGGTTGCAGTGAATAGAGCTTACAAGTAGTGATTTGGGGTTACCATCTCTGTCAAAGTTGACAATGCTGTGTGGCCCTCATTGGAGTGCGGCCAACTGTACCTCTCAGGTCTTTGATTTTGTGGCCTGTGTAAACTATCGCTGAGCGAATATATACCATAGTTTGTAGACTCTGGTTGAGATTTTTTTTGTTAGCTTATGTCCAAATGTTAAACTGGCAAGTGATATGCAGACACTGAGTTTTGTAAAATTTGCTGGTGTTTGTATTGATAAATATGCCCATGTCCTTTTTTTTTTGTGTGTTATAGTTTGTTGTAGTTTATTTGTTTGTAAAGTACAGTATTAGCTATACAATGATTTGTGGAAAGGTATTTGGAAAGTGTGTATAAGTGTGTCAATTTGTCTGATTAAACCATGAAATTCTGATGTGAAGTTGGGGTTGTGTATTTTTATGTTGCCTCAAGGGATGTGTATTTTTGTCTATGGTTTATTTGATTAAATTGAAGCCTATGTACAACAGTGTTGATTTAAGAGATTGGGGTGTATCTAGTTGTGTAAGTTTCTACTCCTTTGATTTAGTTTTTAAAATTTGTGTTTTATCTAGTATTTTTAAGCTAAGTACAGTACTGTATATTGATTTGAGACTTCCTAAGACCAACTACAGTTATGTATTTACTGTACAGTATTATACTTTTTGCATTCCTACTCTGTTATTGTATATACTGGGTGTGCTGTAGTTTGCAGTGTCAGTTGCTATACCATTTACAATAACATAATAGACTGTAAATAATCTTGTATCCTTATGGCTGCTTGAGTGAATAATAACATGATATGAATTTACACAGGTGCATATACGAGTAGCTTCGCCACCGCTCCAGCACCCCTGTTACATGGGCATCAACATACCCACAAGAGGGGAGCTGCTTGCTAACAAGATGCCTTTTGATGAACTTGCTGCTTATGTTGGTAAGAATTTTTATATTTTAAGGCATAGTTATACAGTAATTCTTTTACAAAAAATCGTACAGATACCTGTACTGTATATCCCTTGTAAAAGGATGCACCCTCCCAAATTGGAAGGTAATATTTTTAAGTCATAGTTATGCAGTAATTCTTCTTTAAATTATTGTACAGATACCTGTACTGTATTTCCTATGTAAAAGGATGCACCTTCCCAAATTGGAAGGTAATATCTATGTAGATATCTATAGCTCTGATACCTCACTGCCTCTGAGAACTCTCCTAAAGTGGTGGCCATGACAGAAGAGTCCTCAGTACTCCATGTTCCAACACTCCATCCTTTCTGTTAAGTCCTCCACACTTCCCTTATAATATGTTTTTTGTAGGTTACAGAATGAAAGAAAACAAATGTAAGCTAAAATAAACTTTTGGAAGATGATGATTTTATGCAGCAACACACTGTTGTTGAGCAAGATCTAAATGGAATTACTGTATCTTATGCATATTACTATATCATATTTCTTTACTAAAATTTTGTTGTGTACCGTCTTTAAAACAATCAGTGGCTGAATGATGGGGAAATTACTGATTCTGACTCCTTGATATATTGTAAATGTATTTTCTATTCCATAGGTGCAAACAGCCTACAGTACTTGAGTATTGAGGGTCTGGTGAAGGCTGTAAGGGAAGGAGTGGTAACCAAGAACAACACCCCCATTGGCCACTGTACTGCTTGCCTTGATGGAAACTATCCTGTTCATTTAGAGTGGTAGCAGAGGTTGTGATCTTAAAAGGAGTTTTTTTTAAATCTTCATTAACCCTTAATCCTGGAGACAGATATTAAATCTTCAAACTGTTAAAATGTGTGAGTTTAAGAGCTTCATTTAATGGGTCTGATTCATGATTGCATATTTGCCAACTGTTAATGTAGATATGACCAATAATACCAGCTGAGATCTCAAATAAAAAGGAAAATGGGATCACAGGACTAAAAAGTGAAACCAAAACATGGCTTAAGTTTACAGGGAAGAGGGTTCAACAACAGTTGATGGATTGAGTGAATTTCTCGAAGAACAATAATCTTTACTTTTCAGAAGAATGAATTATCATCCAGAGGTTTGGAACTATTTTGATATATGTTGTAGCACCATTTCAGTGTCTGTTTTAGTGCCAGATAATCCCCCCAGCCTTCATGCTACTTCTTATCATCATCGTCAATACCCCATTTAGTCTTGGTGAAAGGAGCCAATCAAGTTAAAACTGAGTTACCAGCACCCTGGCATGCACTCTCTTAACCATATCTCTTTCACTTCTGCCGTTAATGCACGAGTTCTTTGCTTTCAGTGAATTCCCAATTCTTTCTTACATAATCACTCGATATGTAATACCATCTTCTCCAGTAGTGCAATTTTTTCTTTTTATATTGGGAAAATTATCTAATTACTGTATAAGTAATATGACCTTGGATATGTGTTTTTGCATACATTCCAGTGTTCATAAGTTGCAGACTACTTAATTGTGTAATTTTTTGGAAAATTGATTTCCATTTACTGAAAAATCCAAGAGAGGAAATGGGGTGGATACATTTTCACCGGGAAAAAACAAAATGGAGTACTGTATAGGTCTTCCTTGTCTACTTTGCCCCACATAGTTACTCTCGTACACCTTTATTAACTCTCTTATTTCATCCATTCTTTCTACACTCCCATACCATCTCAGAATACCTCATCTACTCTTAGATCAAATGATATACTCATGCCACACCTTTCTTGGCTTTCAGTACTTCTTACCCCATTGATTCTACAGACCCTATACATATTTCTTAGCATATCCATCTCTACTACTCTCATTCTTTATTTCTAATATTCATATTTTCAATCACCTCTAGATTATCACCATCCACTTTCATATTTTTTATAATTGATAATATAATGTCCACATTTGTAATAACCACACTGGCTTTCCACAACAGATGCATTGTATTTTAATTGATAATATAAATTTCACTGAAAACTAAAGCAACTTGGCTTCGGAGGCCAATTATATTGCTAATGGTAACCATTATTATAGAGTAATTATATTCTTGTTACAGATTATAATTGGGCTCAAAGATTTCCACTTCTGTTAAAATCACAGTTTGGCACTTCACGCAACAGAAAGTGATATGATTTTTTTAAACTGGTAATGCAAGTTATATTTTAATATAAGTCACAATACTTAGGATAATGCAATATTCTCTTTGGATTGAGATGAGTCAACAATAACCTTTCATGATATTGTACCTCACACATTCTGATCACACCTTATGTATTTTGGGAAGTGGTGGAGTTTACAGTATAGGCATCAAGGTAGCAAAGTGACTGATCTCTGTTTTTCAAGGGTATCTAGTTGTGTCCTGATTTGGCACCAAATGGCTCAGAGTAGTCTGTCCATAGCTGGTTAGCAGGTTTTTTTTATATGTTAGTTTTGTTTATGCATACCGTATTGTACAGTACAGTATATCTAATGGAGTATGGAAAAGGTACTGGTCAAAAGTGGAGAATTGAAATGACTTTCATACAAAGTAAGTCTTAAAGAGCATGCAGCCTGAAGTTGCAGGTAGGCAGTATCCCACCTTACATGATTTAATGTAATTCCAAGTTGCTAACTTGGGCCAACCTGGGGCTATTGTTAATGTTATAAGATGAGTTTGGTAAATATGAAGTTACTAATTTCTTCAAATTGTGTCAAGAAGCAGGTTTCCTTGGTGTAGGCCTCATAGTGGAGTATTGCTGCCTGCAGTAATGTGAGCAATACTTTGGGGTTTGGCCTCCCCCTTTAGACCTGAGTCTAACCCATTCTTCTTTTCAGATGTCCAGTTTTTTCCTACTTTTTCATAGGTGCTTGCTGTCTCTCCTCTCTGTTTCCTTGTCCCTTGTGGTACAAGGTCGTTCTAGCCTACCAAGGTTTTCTTTCTTCCTGTTATTATCTAATCCTTATTTTAGGTTGTTTCTTTTGTGGCACAGGTTGAAGGGATTAGTAGCCTCCAATTCATTGAAATCTTGCTTCCCATATTCAATGTTTTTAAACCTTTTGCTTATAAAAATTATACTGCATTTTCTTTCTGTCTAATGAAGAGTAAAGTTGAATAGATTTGTATGAGTACTGGTATGTGTTTGTCTTGCTTAGGTTGCTGCAGTCTGTTTTTCTGTAGCTGATGGTAAATGTCTATAGCTGACAGTAGGTTGCTTCAGGTGTGCAGAGGTATACCAGTCATTTCTAACTATTTGTGTAATGTCTTTGAATTTTTGAGGTGTTACCCAGAACCCTGATTTTTATGTAGGTATTGTAATGAAAATGTTATAGAAGTGGGCAAGAGTTGACCAGAAATGATTAGCCAAAATATAACTGTTATTGATATTTACTGTCACCTTGAGAAGAACAAACTAATTAGATGCAGTACTCATCAAAATTTGTAGGGTGCTATTACGTGTCACTCATTTTGTGCCAAATTATGAAATTGTAAAGTTTGTTTTGTGTAGTAGTTTGTCATAATTTGGATTTATCATTATTTCTTTGTGTGATTGTTGACTTGCAGGCTGACTGAGGCATGAATGTTTAGGAAAGTTTCTTTTGTGTGGTTGTTGACTTGCAGGCTAACAGAGGCATGAATGTTTAGGAAAAAATATTGGTGAATTGGATGAAGGAGAACCCTTAAATTTGCCAGATGCTGTGATAAATCACAAAAAGTGCACAGTACTTGGTTGCCATTACTCCTGAGAGTTTGTGGTGCTGTTACTTTTGAACTAAATTATTGAAAATTATCAAACAAAAACTAAGTAATGTATTGTACCTGTATGATGACATTTGTAGTGCAATAGTTTAGAAATATTTATTAACCTTACGTCCGTCCATCCATCCATTTATGTAGACTCCATACTACCTCCCCTCCAGACGGGTTTTTGTACAGTAGTGTTGTGATATATGATATGAAGTTAGGTACAGTGTTCTTGAAACGAGATACAGCTGGTGTAGAGTAATTATATCCAAAAATGTGTGCGTGTTGTTTATGGTAAGTTGATTCTTTACAGTAAAAAGTTAACGAGAAACATGTTTCTACAGTACAGAGCTGTACTTCTCCAAAGTGATCGGATATTGCCAGATGCTGTAACCCTTAATGAGGTAAAATTAAAATCTTTTAAATTATATATTATTACATACAGATAGTTGTATTATTGTTGGTAGTTATCAACTATTGGTAGCCCCCTCATTACCTGGCTCGTTGTTGACGTTAGGGAGCTTGGGGGGTGCGGGTCTTGTGACTGCCCCTCTGGCTTTGGGCCCCGGCCTGGGCTATATCTTCCTTCTTGCTTCCTTACCATTTTCCTCTATCTCTACCTCTTTCTATTCCCAATTCCTAAGGTGGGAGAGCCTTGCCGATGGGATGAGAGACTGACCTAGTGCCAGTCACAAACGGCTTCAGGAGTGGCCATGGGTATAGCACCCCTAGAATTGTGTTGTCCTTACCTCCCATGGGGGTTATAGGGGGCGGACCATACCATCCCCTACTCTTTTCCGGATTACCATGCCCAATAATGAAAATCTAAAAACTCGTCTATCTATAGGGCTCTAGAGTCGGCCCCTCCAACAACCGACCCTAGCAATCCAATGAAACCCCCCAGATCACCAGACCTGCCTACTTCAACCAAAGATTTGGTAAAACTTCAACGGCAATGGCCTATCGAAACCGTTCAGCCCCTTGAAAGTATACCAAAACCTTCAAATATAGAACCTCTTACATCAACAGCACTGTTCTCCAACACTACAGTGGTTGCAACAAATACTCCCTCTTTGGGCACCTATCTCATTACCACACTTACCTCTTACATGTACCACTCTACTAGGACCAGACCTAAACCCTCAGTTTCCTCCTATACTTCACTTACTCATTCTATATCGCCCTCAGCCCCTGCACATTCCTTCCCTAATGAAATTCAATTCCATCACTTCCTCCTAAAGAATGTTGGCGCTGATTTGTTGTTCCACTCTCGTAAAGATGGGACCCGACTGGGCACTGTCAACCTCGATATTGGTGCAGAAAAGGACAAATTTTTTAACACAAGCTTAGATACTGTTCTGGTGCGTACTTATATTAATTTAGGAGATCAGTCATTTGAGGAATGTTCAACTGACATCGAAGAAGTTCTTCATTTCCAGGGCATTCCGGTTTTCTCAGTGTCCTGTTTTGTGCTTAAACCCAACAGTAAACAATGGCAGAGTGCTTAGATTGTCTGTGTAGTCTTTGATAGTATGCATCCTCCAGATACTGTTAAAATCGTGCGTGAGAGCCTCTGTTCGTCCACGACCTCCTAAACCGAAACAATGCAGAAAGTGCTGGGGCTTTAACCATCCTGCCTGACTCTGTAGACAAGACTACATCTCGTGTTCTTTGTGTAGCATCAGGAGCAGCAGGAACTTCAGACCAATCAATCATGAGTTGCTTATTGTTATCCTTATTCTCTGTATACAAGCCTCTTCCTGCTGGGGGAGGGATGGCTGGGCAGCTTTCTCATGACTGCTTCCACACTCCTGCCTGATAGTTAGCACGCTGACAATGCTGATGTAGGGAGGATTTACATGGTGGTAGTTGCCAGGATTCAGCCTCTCCTTTCTTGGCACAAAACATTTGGTAACGTAGCTCATCCACTCTAGTTGCTCCCTGGATACTGTACATGTGACACGTGAAGGCCTCTAACTTCTGAAAATGTTCCTGACTGAGCTTCCAGCCCTCTGCAACCCTCTGCAAGGCCTCTCTGTGTTCTGGGTTACCTTTCATTAGTTTCAAAGCAGAGACATTCCTTTTTCCTGCAAAGGCACTCGCTGTGTCGCAGCCTGTCATGGCATGGAGACGCAGGAATGCTTTTGTGTTGCCTGGTCCAAATGTGGTTGCAGCTTAGTAACTTCATGGATAGTGGACATTTCAGTAGCTGGAGCATTGATGGTGGGTAGATATGCCAGAGTATTCTGAGAAACAACTTCATTATCTCTGGTAGCAATATTGAACCCTGTCCCTCCAGCTACTGGGTTCTCTTGACTGCTGGCAGCATGCAATCTAGCCAAGATCCAAATCAGATTCTTCTTCTGGGCTTGCTTTACTACCTTCCTATAGTCTAAGGCATATATGCAGTCTTGATGGTGGTCCTACCCATTCACCAGCATTGTACGGAGGCAGAATGATAGGATTTGCATCTAGGGTCCTCTTCTTTACAACAAGTTTGGGTAGAGCTTTCCTAAGAGGATGTGGTCCATACGCACTGGGTTGCACTGCTATGCAATTTACTCGATGCGATGTACCACCCCCACTCAGGGTTTCTTCCAACCGGTGTATGTTGTCCCAGCCTAGAGTTGTTGTTGTTGTTGTTCTGGGGCAGAATGGCCTAGAGTAGTTGGGATGAGTGGCTAGATCTGTTCAGGCATGGGTACACTTTCTTCTCTATGGGACTCAAGTTTCTGAATACATAATGCAGTTTCCAACTTGAGTGTAGGACACATCGTGCCCAAGACTATTAATCATCTTAATGAGTTCTCTGAGCCTGTGAGGGTCTTTATAGCATTTGGCAGCATTAGACGTTTTGGTGGTTTCAGCTGTCCTCGCATCACCCCATAGACAATATCTTGTCCTACAGATTTAATGAGATGCTGAATTCTTGGGGAAAGGGAAGCTTCATCCTGAGGCTCTGCTATTAAATGTTGCAAGAATCCATTTAGATTGCCTGGAATAAAAGCTGAATAATCGTTTAGTTCTGATGCAAGTGGGGGCCAGGATATGGACACACTATGCTTTTTTTATCGAATTATGGAGCGAGTGAGCTGACTTTTTCAAAGGTCCTTCAGTGTCGCCTTTTGCATCCAGGTCCTGTACTGTGTCCATCAGAAAGACATTTTGCTTGACTAGTTCATTTCGGGATAAGTTATCAGGGTACACCAACACCTTTCCCTTGGCATCATGTACAAACTGCAGATTCTCTCCAAATTCTATCTCAAGATTTTTTCTGACATGCTCCTTTGTAGAATCTTTCACCATATGTATTCCCCCATCTACTATCCAGCTGGTCAGTTTTGTGGTAAGCTCAGTCAACTTAATTACTTTGGGGTTTTCAAAAAACATCTTCTCTGATAATATTATAGGCAAACAACTTCTGAAAGGAGTCCTTCTCTACACCTTGATATTCTTCAGAGTCTGTTTCTTGGGGAATCACCTGTGGCCTTGTTCTGTATAACTTCTGTAGCATGATCTATGATACTGGCCCTCTGCTGCTACTAAATCCCTTGCCAATAAGGCTAGGATCCTGTTGTCTTGCCTGTAAATTGCTGTGTTCCTAAGAGTGTCATCTGATCGTAGCTGAACACACTGTCCGACTGCCTGGCATAATTTGTCCTTTTCACAGATAATCCAGACATTGGTGTAAACTCTTGACTCTTCAGATACCGTCATAGATCTCCTCTGGAGCTTTCTTCTTTCAATTTTTTCTTTGTCACTGGATGCCTGTTCTGTACTTTGTTTCGACTGAAGGTCTCTTTTCATTGTGAACAGACTTCTACATTTCCTATGGTAATGGATGTTAGGAATGGTGCCCTCTAGAGTTTTCTGGGTAATATTAAGAATTGGTAGATGTTTCTTTATTTGAACTGCCTTAAGAAGTGTGGTCCATGAGTTCACGTCACTCAAACAAGAGAGATTCAGGATCAGTTTTTCATCACCTGTACTGCTATGCATAATGCATTCTGGTACAGTTTTTGCACGTTTTGAAGGACCCGATCCATCTTGAGCATCATCACCACCACCATAACTTGACGCATTACCTCAATCCAATGTCCTTTCACTTTCCATTTCTACAGCTAAGCAAGCAAGCTACATGAAAAGAAAATATACAAGTATTATTACATTCTCACATTGGTGATGGGTGGGTGTATCTAAGTGAGGATTGAGCGTCCTCTACCTCCCATAGCTCGCTCTTGCTTTCTCTACTACTTAGTGTTCTTCTTTCCTACTGATGAGGCGTAGGGATGTGGCAACCCCATCGCCCACTGTTCATGGTGCAATGGCCTCAGAGCGAGGGGCACGGGCAACCCCTCCTCTGTAAGATTTCCCTAGCATTTTCAATCGTCATGGAGCACATACAAAGGAAAGGGGGAGGGAAGTGATTGTACTTCCCCGAAACCCCAAGCATATAAAAATTGGGACAATGAATGTGCGTGGATGTAGTACGGTTGTAGGTAAGAGGGAGGAGATTGGGAGAGTGTTTGTTGAAAGGAAGTTGGATGTGTTAGCGTTGAGTGAAACAAAGTTGAAAGTGAAGGGTGAATGTGAGTTTAGTTGTGTGAGTGGTAGAGTGTCAGGGGTGGAGAGGGGAAGAGCTAGGGAAGGAGTGGCTTTGCTTTTGATCGCAGAAGTGATTCGGAATGTGGTGGAGTGGAGGGAATTGTCAGCAAGGTTGAAGGGATAGCAGTGCCTGTATAGCACTGTATGGAGTGGAAACATGGAATATGGGAGAATGTGAGAATAGAAGGTTGAATGTAGTAGGGATGAAATGTCTGAGAAGCATGTGTGGTGCGACTCGAATGGACAAGAGTCAGGAATGAGGAAGTGAGAAGGACAGGTGTTGTGAGAGAGTTAGCAGGCCGTGCAGAACAGAATGTGTTATGATGGTTTGGACATGTGGAGAGAATGGAGGAGAATAGAATGGTAAAGAGGATAGGGGACTCAGATGTGGGAGTGTAAGGAGGAGAGGAAGGCCACAGAGGAGATGGATGGACACCGCGAAAGGAGCTCTGAGTCGAAGAGGTATAGCTGTGGAGCAAGGTAGAGTGATTGCGCGTGACAGAAACGAGTGGAGGATGGTGGTGAATGCTTGAAAAAGTGGACGCGGCTTCACGGTCTTTGGAGAAGGGGCCTGCATTGAGTGTGGCCTAAGGCCGGCTGAATGCTGGAGGGGGAGTTTGCCCTGTAGTGAAGTGGCAGGGGTAAACCAGCTTTTGCTGTCGGGCTTTGCTATGGATGTAAACATAGCTGTGCCCCTTGTAGTCGCACAAGGGGATGCTGTTGTGCTGTGGGGGTTGCTCCCTCCTCCAACAGGGATTGGGGGGTTGAGATGTGGAGTATATGTTTGTGTGTGTGTGGGGGGGGGGGGGGGGTTCTACTTTTGGGCATTTTGTTTCGGAGGGTGTGCAACGTGACTGGGCTACCTCCAGCGTGGAGATAAAGGCCTGGTATTATTACATTCTCAGTTTAACAACTACAGGTATACGTTGAAAGCATGGACTATCTGGAAGTGCCTATAATCAACATTTTGAATTTGTCTGGTCAAATAAGGATGGCTGACTCTCTTAAGTATTTAATGGCCTCCAGCGATTAGAAAATGTCGAAAACATAGGTTTAAACACCAAGACAGAGTTGCTAGATTGGGCTACAAGTAGCGGATTGGGCTACTTCTTACTGTTGCAGGCTACCTAAATTTTAAATTCTCTACTTGCTACTTTTTGGGCTACTTTTAATTTCCTTTAGGCTTTTCCTTATATGATTGGGCTACTTCCATCCTAAGCTTAATAATAATAAAGTGATCATGGACCTGCATGATAGCTGGACACGGTCACTTCGATCAGTTTTGATTATCAGCATAATCAGCTATTAATTGTCACTTCACACGTGTTTTACTGTTAGTATTTACATACTGGGGTAGTGGTCAAAATACACCAAGTGAATGCAGGAGAGTTATACCTATTGAATTATGTACACTTATAGATACAATATACAGTAAGAAAAGAATATGAACATGTTTTGTTTTGGTCCAAAGAGAAATTAAGGTGATTAGTTCTTTAATTAAGTAAAAAAAAGTTATGTAAACACGAGATGAAAACTGTGAATTAAGAAAATTAGAGAAAACGATTATTTATTCTTAAGTTAAATAATTTCAGTTTCCATAAGTGAAAAAAACAAAAAAAAAATTTAGTAACAAATACAGAATAAGTAGGTAAATGTGATGCCAGCATGTAGTTTGGAATATCAGGGAAGTTTGTCAGTATGTAAAACAAGGGGAACAACTGCTAAATAGTAAGTTTGATTTTCGGATAAATATTGGGCTACTTTTGCTTGAAATCCGCTACTTTTGAGGCCAGATTCCGCTACTTTTGGCCAGAAATTTTGGCAACCCTGCACCAAGATCATATTTCTGCCAGTAAAAAAGGTAAAGTTATGATGGACCTTATCTGTTAAGAGGGCGACTATTTTTAAATGGCCGTTTACTCATAAAAAGCTACTCACACTTATCTGCAACTGCTATCATATCAAGTTATTATCCATGGACATAAAGGAATTTAAAAAAATAACTTAGAATTTGCCCCACCAAATGGTACCAATATCGACCCAGGCTCATGGACTATATTGTGTATATATAAATAATATGAACTACATGTTTGCTGATTCTCGTTAAAATACATTAGGAGACGTAGTTGGAAACTTTATCCGATAGATGTAAATACCTACATTGTAGCCTAGTTATCAATGGGGGAACAGAACGAAACAGATGTACGTAAACCATTTATTTCTACCAATTAAAAAGCCTCATACCTCATGCATTTATAAATAATATAAATATTTTTCTTACACTATTCACAGTAATGACAATAGTGAGGAAGCTAAACTAAAAGTCAACTCCATATACAGCAAGTCTAAATTTTGAACCTTAAATGATCATTCAAAGCATAACACTACAGATGATGAAAAAAACCAACAACAACAACGTTGGAGTATAGCAAAATGTGTTGCAGTACCTTTAGAAGTTTAGAGAGATGACAATAGCGAAATATTTTTTATCAACATCTGTTGTAAGTGATGAAAATAGAAAATATATGCTAATGTAAGGAAAACTGATGTTATTACCAGGCTGTTGTCGTCAGTATCAAGCAGATTTTTTTCATTCAGCCACCGTTAATAAGTAAGCGTAGAAGTACAAGCAAATTTGATTGAAAATGAATCAGCTAATCAGTATGGAAGAGTCTTAATGAAGTTGGACTGATTTTCTCCTCTGGCTCCTGTATTATTGTTTTCGCCTCTCGCAGACGACTGGCTTCTTGTGGCTACATCCTACGTCATGCCACTTGACACCATCACTGTAGAAGTTGTTGAGGATGGCCAAACAGTTCTCGTTTTTATCCCTGTTGTCTGGCTGCGGCTTCTTGTTTCTGTAGAAGTGAGAAGGTCCGATTAAGACGTATATAGAGTGAGTGTCGAAATCGTTATTACTCAGTTAGGTTCTCGTAAATATAGAAGAAGGTAGAAACGAGGGGGAATATGTTCAAGTAAGAGATATATTGTAGGATGGAAATGAACATATTTCTGGTCCTTTGATATCACGAGAACTGACTGTAATAGACCTCGCAGACATAAAAACAAAGGGGATTGCCGAACAAAAATGGACACGCATGTATAGGCTACACAGTCACACATAACTTACCCTCCAGTGTGAGACCAGTCAGTATAGCTGAAGGATTCTCCACTGGGCCACCTCCAACTTCCCCCTGACTTCTGGCCTCCAGTCCAGATGTATTCCTGGTTCTCTGAAAAGTAAAGGTATACATAAGCAAGGCCAGTTATAGTACGCAATCCTTTCTGAAACGGGTAACATTTATCCATAACCTCTGACAGGTTACATGACTTGTATGGTATCCAGGCTGGGCCTTTGCCAAACACAACTCGGTGTTGGCCACTGCACATCTACAATTAATTACCTTGTATCCTTAACTCATCCTAACTCAATTGTAGGTTCAGCAACATTTAGCTGATATATGGCAGATGAACTACAGCCAAAAAATTTTGTTCCGTATTAACCCAACTTGGCTGAACATACCCTTCTTTATCATGCCGTTGATGAAGCTTCCCTCAGAGGAGTCACCGATAGACACAATCTTCCATCCGCCCTTTAGATTTGAGCAGTATCTGGCAGCTCCGGTCCCAGAGTAGGTGCTGCCTCTCGCGTGTCTCCAGGAGTAGTGATATTCTGAGCCGCGAGATTCGCCATCAACCTGATTAGTAGGAGATGAATGCTTATGAAATATTGTATTTTGTACCCTGGTTAAGGACTACAAGAATTAGCCTATAATTCAATACATTCTTCTGTCAACTATCCAGTGATTTAAGTGTCTAACTTTTCACTTTTCTAGCCATTGACCTAAAATGTCTATCTATAAAACCGATAGATCCTTATACCTGATCGTCATTAGACGACGTGGAGCTAACAGAGCTTCTGCTACTGGGACGGCTTCTGCCACTGGAACGGCTTCTGCCACTTGAACGGCTTCGTGATGATGGTTGTCGTGATGATGATCGTCGTCCTGTTGATCTTCCGAAGTGGTCACGTTCCATGGAGGCCACCAGCCCCACCAGGCATACCAACAGCACCAGTGTAATCCTCATCTGTAAATAACACCATCAAACACAAAGGTTATACAACAGATCAAACCTTTTAAGACGTTTGTAATGACAGCGTAAAAGAGGTTACTCATTCCTCCAGTCTGTGCCACAAAGTGCCTCAAAAGAAATTGCTTATCATCATATATATATATATATTAGCCCCATATCTTTTCGTTTGACGGATGGAATAACGGATATTCCAAATTACGATCCGTATATCACGATTTAACACTAATACCAATTCGTATATAGTATAACCGATTATTCACGTACAATACGGCAGTAACTTTGCGTAGGGGGAGTCTTTAATATTGTGTCTTCTGGTTAATTGTAATTTTTCTAGTCTGTACGAATGTTCGGGAATTACATTTGTTTTCCTTTGTTTATTGTCACTACATCTTCCAGTCTCCCTCATTTTCATTTTTCAAGGCTTCAGTCCCACTAGGCTATTTTTCAGTAATGGTTGCACCTCTATCTTGGACAACTCTCACTACGGCACATTATTTTCAGCTTTGTTTATATTATTTTATATTTTTCAGTTTCATATTTGAGTATGAACACATTACGGACAAAAGATTATCGTGATACAATACTGAACTGTTGACACAAGGTAATCACTCAAGGTGGAAGAGTCATTGCTGCGTCAGGCGATTTGCAGAGAGATCCTCTTTTTGGTATATTTGGATGGCTACTTAATCTTCCATACTTTGCCAGGAAAAATATAACCTCATTGTTGCTAATGGGGGATCTGTTTTGTGACATAGTTTGGAGGATTCAGTATCCCTTAACTTTACCAATAAGAGGTTCTCCCCTTTAAGTCTTATGGGCGAAGTAGTAGATTTTTTGTACAGACTGTACAGATTCACTCCCATTACGATTATTCAATATATTCAGTCCGCTTGAATAGGAATATCCATAGGATACGAGAATTTCAATGCATTCGTAACTCATCGTGAATTGGAAATCATATCTCGGGTAGAAACGACTGACAACTATGAATCTTTCGTGGACGTAAAACCAGCTGTATCTGTTGTACCGTGCAATGATCAATACAAGATTGTGTCGCCACTCCCTGTCAGATATTGTTGAGAATTGGAGTGTATGAATTTTAGGGTACACCACTATAGTCAGTTTTAAGAGTCAAATATGACTCTTGCACGACACTATAGTTACCGGTAATTGGTATTATTCATCTACTTCTTGGAGGAAAAGGCTCTTCATCGCTCACTTTGTATTGCAAAATAATAAGATCTGAGCGACGAAGAGAACTTTTCCCTAAGAAGTTTAATAATGCCAAGTTATGTCTCAATAGCGGAAGTTACCAACAGCCCGGAAAGAAAATTGACCTTACTTTTGGTGATGCCTGAACCTCGCCTTTAGACCTCCCTTCTTCAACCTACCTTGTAGTTTGAACAAGTGATACCATCCCATGAGGCTCCAGGAACCTTATATACTCTATTACCCCTCCCCACTAACAACCCCTCCCCTGCCCCAGCTCTTGCCCGACTTTTTTTTTTCCTACTCCCACCATCCTTGAAGGTAGGTCAAGGGCAGGTGAGCTCACCGACTCCACCCTCCAGCACGCTTCTTACTGCAACTTAACTTTCCTGTATATTTGTCAATCTTATGAGAGTTTCACTTCTCTTAAAACAGTTAACACCTTGCCGTTTGGAGGAACAGTTTGTCTGTGCAATGTCCCGCCACTCAAAGCTGCAATATTCAAACGTTCTATCTCTTTTTCATGATAAAGAAAACATACTTAGCCTACCTCCACACAAATGATCATCCCAATCGTTATCTTCGTTAAGGTCAAGGGATGGGTAGAGCCCTGAATCTTTTTGTTTTAACACAACTATTTCTTGGTGCTGTACTGTTTCGCGATTGTATTAATAGGCCAAAGAACACACACACACACACACACACACACATATATATATATATATATATATATATATATATATATGCTCCAAATTGATAACAACTTAAGGGTTATGCACATATACAAGTATAGTACAAACAACTAAAGGATCTCTGTAAAAGTTTTATTGTTTGCTAGTTGCATAATTTTATGTATGACAACTATGATATTCTTTTAAATAATTAACACATTAGGAAAATAAATACTGTGATAGCCTTAATTAAAACAGGAAAAGAGGATGAGACATAGAGGAATGTTTTCCTTTGCTGACTGAGTGAAAATGACCAAAGAACGACATATCGATCAGCTCTGGGAAGTAGTGATCAGTCGTTACTGTGGGTCATTGCGAGCAGTCACGAGCAACTGTTCTTTGACACATCATGCAAGCTGGTGCAATTTTGTTTTCGAATGGTATTCATATAAAGTTGGTTCTCCATTCAACATTTGAGACGAAAAGGGATGGAATGGAGGCTATGACAAAAGATGAAGTTACAAATCGAAGTTATAGAATAAGACTTGGGATATCGATGAACATTTAGTCGTGAGTGACTTTAAGTCATGTTTACATTAGGCTGTCCTCTCACAGATGACGGGTTTGAGGTGATGGCAGCCTATGTCGTGCCACTTGACCCCGTCTTGGTAGAAGTCGTTGAGGATGGCCAAGCAGTTCTCGTTTCTGTCCTCCCTGTTGTCTGGCTGGGGTATATTATGTCTGGAGGTGACAGATGAAAAGATTAAGTAAAATAACGAGAGAGAAATAAGCATTATTTAGAAGTGATGCTGAAGAGGGTAATTAACCAAAGGCAGTGAGCCTTGCTGAAGAATTAGAGGTTCGATGCAATAGGGATGAGGCAGAAATGATCAGCTTTACTACATCTAATCAGATAATACTGCTTGTCTCATCGGAGATTCTAGTCGTTAGGAATATTTTCCACTTAAACAAATGCAGAAATGCAAGAGCTGTACTACAGCCTATGGTTGAATGTGTGAAAAAGTGTTGGTTATTATTTTTAGCAGAATAATATCTATGTAATCTGGTGTTGGTGATCATGAAGGCAGACAACCCATAATATGATAAAAGTTAGCCTAGTTTAATGAAGACACTGCAACCAATAATATGATAACAGTTAGAGTAGTTTAATGAAGCTACAATAATCTGTATTATAACACGGGGAGGGGGTATTACAAACCGTATTTACAGCACTTTTAAACAAGACTTAAATCTACTCTCCCTTTCCTTGAACGAATAAAGCAATCATACCCTCCTGTGTGAGACCAGTTATTGTAGCTTCTGGTGTCTCCCCCGCCGAGCCAAGTGAACAGGTCGCCTGATGCCCTCTTGCCTCCTGTCCAGATGTACTTCTTGTTGTCTGGAAGTGTACAAAATATTAATAATTACGAGCAGCCTTTTGCAGACTGATTGCTAGACATGGAAATCTGTAGTTGAGAGCCGTTCTTCAATCATGGTTGGGTAGAACCTCATGATAAGGGTGTCTTCTGAAAACTGACTCTGTGCTATATAGTGTACTGTAGGTCTCATTACCAGGAGTTACCACGTACTAGTAGTGTCGACTCAGGGCGCTTGTAACAATGCACATCTATACGTACAAATTTGTAGTACCCACGTAGCACATTCGTATAATTTGGTGGATTCGTGGCCAGTTTTCTGCACGATTATGAGACGAGTTGAATTCTTGTAGGGATCTTGGCCCTATTTTTGTATGTGAGAAAACCCGTAGAGTGAGCATGGCGTCAACAGAACGAAAAGGAACCAGACTGAGTTATCAGTTTTATGTTATCTGCAACTTGCACTACTGATTTAGCAATAGCCTAATTTGGAAGATAGAAAGGCCGCCGAGGGCTGCCTTTCCTTGAGATTTGCAATTAAACATATACAGTAAATTGTAATAAACACACTCCCATTTGCACTATACCATAAGCTACAGCACGGTTAACTTACGGCTGGTAATGACGCCGTTGATAAAGCTGTTTTCGGAATTGTCATTGACACCAACTGCGTACCATCCCTGGCCCAGGCTACTGCAATAGTGGTGTGCCTTATCACCTGTGTACTTGATGTCGCCATCGTGAAGCCAAGAATAGTGGTATTCGGAGTTGCCATGTTTGCCATCAACCTGGTGTATGGTCAGAAGGGATGAAGGGGTCGGATACCGTACTGTCGATAACACAAATGTGTACAACCCTTGCACAGATAATTATAGTGTATTAGACGTCTACACATCTTACAGTGTTACGTGGAGGTTATGTTTCATGAATCTCTTGGCAAAACCTTACCTCTCCACTTCCACCACTTAGAGCTTTTCCAAGACTTGTGAAGCTTTGTGGTCTGAACTGCTGCTGTGGTCTGAACTGTGGCTTGGGTTGTGGTCTGAACTGCTGCTGTGGTCTAAACTGTGGCCTGGGTTGTGGTCTGAATTGATGTTGTGGCCTGAATTGTGGCCTGGGTTTCTGCTGTGGCTGAAATTGTGGCCTGAATTGTGGCCGGGATTGTTTGAAGGGACGGGAACTGAAACTGAAAGACCTCTGTCCATTGACCTGATAGGCAGCCAGCCCGAGAAGACATAGGAGGAGTACACACTTCATCTGCAGTGAAAATGATTAAAAATGATAAGTTTATTATATTCTTTCATAAACATTCTTTTCTTTTAACTCGATCGTTTAACTATAGCATACTGTAATTGTAAACATAGGCCTAACTAAGCAGTTTCGAAAGTACTGCAGCTGGCTCTCGGCGTACAAAAATTTAATGAACATCAATTATTGAAGGAAAATTTTAGTTATATAGGTGTGGGATGAGAATGTAACTGATGGTGCATTGTTAGAGAACTGCTTACGAGTCCAAGTGTGTGTCTTGCAGAAAGTATTCTGTCGTTTTGAAAGGTCTTACCTCATTTACACTTTCCTGACTTTAAGGGGGTGATGCCATGGGCTTAGGCTTTTCGGTACCTACACCTGTGTATTATCTTCCAAAATACCAGACTCACTTTTGAGGGATAAACCTATTGGGTACAGACAGTCACGAGCACTAATATGTATACAGCTTTGGTTGAAGCTTTGAACAGTTCTATTCACCAACGAAGTAATTCCAATGGAGATCTTATTGTACATTTATTTACTGTCTCTAGGTATTCCAAGCACACCTGTTTACTTATTAGTGCTCGTGACTGTACCTATGCCTTTGTAATGTGTAAAGTGTTGTCTGGAAAGGTAAGTTGTTGTGGGAGTTGATTTGAGGAGTTGTAAAATTAGATGTTTGATTGCAGTTACGATTTAGCTTTACTAAGCGACGCAGACAAAAAAAAAAAAAAAAAAAAAAAAAAAGAAGTATTACATATAAAAGGCAAGGAAGGACCTTCACTGAAGAAGAGACGTTCGACGACCCCTTCTTTCTTAGTATACAATTGTGATAATTTGAACTTTTACAAGAGCGTGTGGGGAAGGTAGATAACGCCGCAGCAGGTAAAGTGAGACTGGTAGTGTATGGACCTGACATTATATACACCTCCTGTGAACAGAAGGCCATACACAACCGCTATATTATAGTATTTTTAGCGTCGAGGCATACAGCATCAGTATCTTTGTATCACCAAAGAGAAGGAAAGACAAAACTTGTATCAGTGCACTTCGGTTATCTTCCTTTGTTAAGCTTCCATTGCACATGTAGTGGAACAGATCAATGTCCTACCACCACTCTACCACGAGTCTCTCCATCTACATACACTCTTTCCTCCACCAATACTCTCTCCATCCACCAACACTCCATCAAACACAAAAATCACACTTAGCAAAATATTGAACATATAATTACTAAAACTCTTGCAAAACGTTCGAAAAAGTGTTGTGTTTTCTAGGGGTTTCATTCTTCATCATACACTAATTGCCAAAAGTCATTTCACTCATTTGTTATTCATCACCTTCACCCTCTAAGCTCTATTTTGTTTTTGCCACACAAACAAAACATGATGATATTATTTCACCATACCATCACATCACACCACACCCCTATACCAGCGATAATCACATCCCCTCACCTCATCACACCACTTCACCTCACTTCATCACACACCACCTCAACACAACACCACGTCACCTCATCTCACAACACCACGTCACCTCACCTCACAACACCATTTCACTACATACCAAAGCCAACTCGCCAGAACTTCATGTCAACAATATACACCAATACTAATATCACCTACCTTGAAGACCTCACAAGTGTCAACTGTAGGGAACTCTCAGTATTTATATATACTCCAGTTTTCCCTCCCCATCTCTCTCTCTCTCTCTCTCTCTCTCTCTCTCTCTCTCTCTCTCTCTCTCTCCTTGGTTTCTTCCCAACCTCTTCATCACTGCTCCTCTCTCTCCTTTCCCAAGTGTAGTTTTGTCAAGGGCAGTAATGCACTATTTATATTGTGATAGCGGCCTATTAGTTCTCTCCTTATTGTGACACATGTATGCTTTAGTGTTTCCTGTGATGAGTAAAATCGTCTAACGTTATTCCGAGTAAATACGATGCTGTATATGTAGATAAAAGGTTAGAATAAGGTGTTACTTGAGATAGTGTTCTTTAGTTTTTAAAAGTTTTCTGTGAAGAGTAAAATTATGTATAGGTTTAACCAAAGCACTTTGGCAGTTAAATGGGTAATTACGCTGATTATCACTGGCGATGGGATAAGAATGAAGGCTGGTATCTTGCCTCATGGATATAGGTAATACTGTTTATTTCCACAACTATATCTTTACATTTAGGCAACTGTTCATGCAGCCATTTTTTAAAATATGCGTTTGAGTATCCGTTTCGAATATTCGATTTATGTTTCATACTTTCTCTGGCGCTGAAGGATCAACCTAGTGTAGTGCTTGTGGCTCGAGTATGGTGCAGAGTTACTGAGAGTAGACCATGGAACATTTGGTCTCTTAGAACGGAGCAAGACTGTTCAAAAAGGTCTATAGCTGCATACCAGTGATACATTGATCCCCATTTTGGATACTGGAGGCATAATCTGATATCATTCAATGTTAATTATTACATATGCAGACGATATACTGTACAATACATTCGTATTACGTGCGGACAGAAAATGAAATTTAGATGTACAGTATCGTTTAACGATTGTGGACTTAATTTTGAAAGTAAAAAAATCATACCTATCTTTAACGTATAATGAAAACATTTCATATATATTTTTCGCAATACATCAAGTTCCACATTTAAAATTATAGCTGTGGTGGCAGCAATTTCATTCTCCCTCCAAGCTGATGGTTAGTTGTGAACTTCTTGAATGAACCAGCATATTGTTTTTTGTATCCAATGTTTTCCCATTAGCCTGATGATGTGATATTACGATATGTTATTCATTTTTATTAGTACATTGTAAGGAAAAATTAACTGTTCTTTTTCTGAATCCAGATCCAGTTACGAATCTCTCCCAAAATGTAGTCACTTGCTGCCTGTCACGAGGCCCACCGACCAACGTTGGTTAAAAGTTTATAATAATCCCCACATAACTATTTGTGTAATCTTGCCAACAGAAACGAGGCTGACAGACAGACAGAAAAACAAGTAAGCAAGCAAATAAACAAACAAACAAACCGCATCAAGGATCACATACTTTCTTTGAAGGAGGTAAATATGTAGTACAAAAGAGAGGCTTCCGAATCGGTCAATGGAAACCGTTCACACCTCCGAATTCTAACTGTCTTTATTTTTACTGTTAACAGAGTACATTCCTCATATATATATATATATATATATATATATATATATATATATATATATATATATATATATATATATATATATATATATATATATATATATATATATATATATATATATATATATATATACTGTGTACGAGGATCAATAAGACTTAGTTAAACATTTGATTTTTTCCTGCAGGAAGGAAACTCCATGACTTCTCCTTCTTTCCTTCAGTGAGGTGAAGTTTCAAGCTGCATTCTCCCGTGCACAATAAATTTAATTCATGAACTTAATCTGTCAATATCAGGCAATATTTGTGTAGGAGTTCCTTCAAAGAGAATTTTTTAAAGTTCCTGAATTTTATTAATTTTATAGGAATCACCATAAATAAGCCACCATCATGTCACACAATGTACCACTGTTAAAACAACCATGAGCGCCATCATCACCAATATATTATGATAAAAACAGGACATTGCATCTTCGTTTCATCACCTTCTTGTAGACATAAATGGTTGGAAGCACACCTTCACTTATACTTTATGTTGCTCAAATGAAGTAATATGTGTAAACTTGCTAAGAGAGAAGGTGGTGTAATAATTTATTACCACACCTAACATCCACCGAAACCATCACCACAATAGAGAATGTTATTTTGTTTTGTTTTGATAATGGTTTTTCCTTTGTTGACTCAAGTTATTTGAAAACTTAACATAGAATTATTAACTTTCGTAATGCCTGCTATGAATAACAGGTAAATTGAAGAAAAAAAATCTGCAATATGTGCAATAATTTATGCATGATCTTTTATATTTTATGATGCACAAGTGCGACTTGTGTGCTACTGAAGCCCTTTATTATTACAGCAACAGTTAGGTCCTTAGCAAATATAGCCTCTCTACTCGGTTTACTTGCTGTTAAGTCTCCAGATGCCAGATTGAGTTACCACACCTCACACTGTTGCCACATCAACAGATTTTCTTAGACCAATGCTTGTGAGTACTTATGATGGTAGTTCGAGTTAAAGAAAACCCAATGAATTATTCTCATTTCCCTCCAAAAGATATCAAAACAAAAAGCATACGTAATCAGTTGTGAAAATAATACTGAATTGATATCATTGCATAAAACACGCTGAAGATAAACTGTTCGGCTCGCTGTAGGCACAACGTACTGTTTGTCGATGAGAATCCTGCGTTTAGCAATTTTATTTGTATGCAAACATTTAGGGAACGATATCTTTAGTGAAGACAATGATGCAAGGCAAGATGTGACGTAATAATGTAAGGTTTGAGAGGACCTTCAAATGTTGAACTTGACGAGTGTTCAAATTAAACTCAGTCACTGAACTATCTCCTGACATAAGTACTTACTAATAAAGTACTAATAAAAGGGAGAAGCATTCCAGGTATCCTTGTGGATTGAGCATGAAAAAGTTGGTTCCTTGATGGTAATTATTATTTTTGGTTACTTAATAATCATGCTGTTAACATGAACATTTTCTTCAACTGTTGGTATGCTTGAGATAGATGCATAGATAGTGAGGGAGAGAGAGAGTTATGCAACTTTGCGGCGAAGAGATGTTCTAGTGATGAAGTAAGAGTAAGAGACAAAATACTGTACTGCACATTGTTCCTGTAAACGTAAGAACCAACTACTGTGTCAGGAAGTGAAATCAGTAGGCTAAGTGTACCGACATGGAGAAAGACCTTGGTGTAGGCCTACATGACAGTGACCTCAATTTCTCCAAACAGTGCAGTGACGTGGAGTAAAACGCTCAGAGATTCCTGTAGGTTATAGCCATATAGTAGTAGATTGGTCCTAGAACACGTTACTAATTTTTATGCAACTTTTGAACGTTGAGTTTTTTCCTAATAAATGTACTGTATATCTTTTCTGTACCATCACTGCAGGTGGGAGAGATCGCCAAAATCGGTATTGAGAGTCTTAAGGTTGTATCTGTACATTTGTCTGTCCGCTCATGTACGGTTAAACGGTTGAACCCCGGGGCTAAATATTCATACAACGTCTAATAAGTAAAATATACACACACATGGGAAACTTGGCACGAGAGAGAAAGGAGGAGAGGTGGAGCCGACCTCCAATGTTGTTGTTGAAAAAACAAAACCTCAAGTGTTGGAGATATCACTGTGTAACCTTGCCGATGAATATCAGCGTTTGACCCCCCCCTGCATAAAGTGTCTGTAGAACTGTATGTAAATATTATAGCTCGACAGTCTATGAAAATGGATTTTAGTGGTATAACCCAGAGGATCTAACGGGTTATTGGCCACTAAACAGCTAGGTTATGAGCCACTAGTGTTTATTATACGGTACTTATCTCATACCAGTAGAGTAAATATTCTTATGTGGTAACTTTATCCCGATACCTCACTTTCAACGGGTAGTTAGATTTTTTTTTTGTGTGTGTGTGTGATTCTAACTGTCCTGTAACTCCCCGTAACTTTCTCTCCTCTTAATTGTATTGGCAAAACACTTGAGTCTGGAATTCGCAGGACCTCCCATCTTCAACCTGAGCCCTTTCAGTTCATATACTTTTTCATACAGCCGTTCAGTCCATAGCTGTAATTTTATTATGATTTATCAGAGTATTTTTACCTTCGTGTCGTAGGCTTGGTAGGTGAGCATGTAAGGAGTTCAATAGAGATAAAAAAACAGGCATTTTTATAAAAAAAACATTTATTATCTTCCAACCACAGAAACAACCAAATCTCTAGCTGGATGGTCTAATAAATATGCTATCCATACTACAAGTACAACACTATATACTGGCAGCAAAGAGAAGCCACACACCAACGCCTCAGGAAGCATTTAAAAGGACATCTGAAATACCTTAATTAAAAACCTATGAATAATGCTATGAAGGTTTTATCCGTGCACAGCTATTATGTTATGAAAAGAAAATCAAGCAAATGCCAATTATGAAGTTTGAGGAGAACCATGGAATATGGGAATGAACATTAGAGAAAAGTCCATGACGTCTTTGAATAATAATGATAATAATATATAAAACCCTCATGATTATTGGATTAAATAAGGAAATATACATCTAATGAATAATTAAATTCTACAAAGGGGTGCCGGTTGGTGCAATAATTGTCTTGCATCCATGCATGAGGTTACGAGTTTAAGATTGGTCCCTGTACGAAAACCTTATGGGAAAGGATAGCGGCCATCAGTAACCTTATGGGAAGGGATAGCGGCCATCAGTAACCTTATGGGAAGGGATAGCGGCCATCAGTAACCTCATTAAACGGGAGATTCTTTTGAGGGTAAAATTGTGGGCTACTGATTCCTTCAAACTATGCTGGGAAATAGATCCCTCATTAAAGTAACATTAAGGTTATTTGTTTCCTGGCATAGTTTGAAGGAATCACAGACCTTCCAATACACCAACAAGAGAATCTCTTCTTTAGGTGCAGGGCTTGTGTGATCTAATACATGGAAATTAATATCCATTTTCTACTGGTATATAAAGAAGGATTCCTATATTCATTTAGATTTGCTGGATGAGGTGAATGAAATTTTACTCATATTTAGTGAATGTTATTGAATTGTGATGGATGATAATTATAGTGTTTTGAGGCCCGTAAAGGTGATATCATTCCAGTCCTTATCACCCATTTCTTTTTAAAATAAGTATTTAGGCCATATAAATATTTATAATTCGTTAAAAGGAAAAGTTTGCAGCTCTTGATTAATTGGTGGCGATGAGCAAATGTTGGGATAATACAAGTAGCGTGATGACAACTTACGGGGGTGTTGGTAAATCTGGAGCAACTGATTCCTCCAACCTATTCCAAGCAACAGGACACCATTATTTTTGCTAATCTAGTCCTGTTTCCTGGCATTCTTTGGAGGAATCAGGGCACTCCAATGTACACAAAGTGTACAACCCCTTAAGAAGAGATTCCCTTGTTGATAATATGGAGGACTACTGACTCATTTAATCTATGCCAGGAAGCAGACGACCTCAGTGTTACTAGTAGTGATTCTGTTTCGTGGCATCGTAACTCTCCAGTTTACAGTCAAAAGAATGTTCCCTTAATGCTCGATCTTAGTTCCCACAATGACCAGACAGCCTGCAGTCAGCAAGGGGTGTCATACTCAATTGGAATGCTTAAAAAATGCTAGAATGAAGGACTATTAGTGATTGCCAGCATGCTCATGTTAGATTATTTGCTGAAGTATAACTGCATTATGTGTTTATATCCCTAGTATATGAAAAAGCACTTGCTAAGATAAAGTGATCAGAATAAATTAGTATGCGCGTATATTCTATTTCTTCTATATTCCTATCTCCAATGGACGTTTAAAGGGTCAGTCTAATATATTATGTATTTTCTTTTAGTTCCTCTCACAAATGACGGGTTTGGTGTGGTGGCAGGAGACATCGTGCCACTTGACTCCATCCCGGTAGAAGTTGTTGAGGATGGCCAAGCAGTTCTCGTCGCCCTCCCTGTTGTCCGGCTGTCGTCTCCCAGCTCTGGTAGTGGTGACGGGTGATGAAATAATGGAGAGAGAGAGAGAGAGAGAGAGAGAGAGAGAGAGAGAGAGAGAGAGAGAGAGAGAGAGAGAGAGAGAGAGAGAGAGAGAGAGAGAGAGAGAGAGAGAGAGAGAGAAATTAATATAAAAACTTTTCTTGATTACTGTAAATCATCAATTTAAGGGGATAGTATACATTTGGTACATTGGAGTGCCTTGATTCCTCCAAAGTATGCCAGGAAACAACACCAGGTTAACAAAAATAATGGTGGGTTGTTGCTTGGAATAGTTTGATGAAATCAGTTGCTCCAGATTTACCAACACTGTTCCTACCCCTTAAAAGGTCGGCTTCAACAGGCCTTTGTTCCATTCCAGATTGTAATTTTTAAATCAAGAGTTTTTATTTATTTGTTTAATATGCAATGTCGTAGATACTTAAACCTTTGAATTGTTCTAAGTAGATATATGGAAAAGTTTCCTTACCCTCCAGTGTGGGACCAGTCATTCACATTGAATGATTCTCCGGTAAGCCACCTCCAGCCACCACCGGCCCTCACACCACCAGTCCAGATGTACTGTTGCCTGTCTGAAAGTACATTGTAGCACGTTAGTTGGTTATAAAGAATCAGGATTACCACTATCACAGAAAGTACAAATATGAATGAACAAAACAAATATTTGCTGTATATTGTAGCATGTTAACTGTTTATAGTGAATCAAGATTACCTTATCACAGAAACCAATATGACAGAAGCCACACAAGTCTACGTTGAAGATGTCAGTGACTGAGATTCTTGCCTCCTCTGTGTCTACATTTGCTATGTTATTTTTGCTTACTGACATCAACAAGATCATGAATAAAGGACAACTAAAAGGGTCAAGGTGAAGCCGGGAGGTTGTTGAGCTGTACGGTTTATAATATAGTTGACTCGTTGAAACAGTCATATATAACAGCGTGTTACTCATACTTAAAATACCTAACTTACTTTGGAAGAAGAGTTTTTTTGTTTTATCCTTTCATTTTTCCTGCTGTTTTGTTTCTTCCACTACCACAACTGTTAAATTACTTGTTGTCCTAGTAGTCAAGTAGGTATGATTTGGAGAAAGGGATAATATATATTGTTCTTCGCCTTCCACCTCGCTAGATCAAACTTACTGTTGCTGATGATACCGTTGATATATCTGCCTTCATTGGGGCTACTGATACCCACAGCCTGCCATCCACCACCCAGGTTGCTGCAGTAGCCGTGAGCACCACCACCTGTGTACTTCCGGCCCCCGTCATGTCTCCAGGAGAAGTGATACTCTTTTCCGCCGAAATTGTCGTCAGCCTTAAAGGGAATCGTTTATCATGAGTGCCAAAGTGCCCCGGAAACTAAGCCAGGAAAACAGATCACTTCATTATTTAAGTAAGGGATCGGTTTTGTGACATACTGTATTTTGTAAGATTCAGTAGCCCTCCAATTTTCAGGCAAAAATTTCTCCTCTTAAGACATGATGCGAAAAAAAAAAATCTAGCCTTAAATTACAGTAAATATGCTACGTTGTCACCGATCGTATACAGCCTCAATTGGTAATAAATGTTTCTAGGTATTAATGGCTCGAGGAAATTAAGAAGTGTGGATTTTCTTGTTTCTTTGTCATCTGTTTTCACTGGTATAGTTTATCAATACACCCTCTTCCTCTCCTGCTAGGATACATTATGTAATCATATTCAGTAAACAGACACACCCACCACCATCATTACCTCTCAACTTTCCTATGTGTAATGTTGCAGCTCTCACACCTAGATTATGTACAGTCGCTGTCAAAAGTTCTGTAGCCTTTCTGGTAAGATGGTGAGCTTTGAGAATAGTGCTGTAGTGAAGGGAGACGTGACTTTTTCCTTTGCCGATCACGTTTCATTTTGCGACAACATAACAGGACTCTCAAAGCTTATCATCACCCCAGAGACACGACGACAATACTTTAGAATTCGACTGTACATTGACATACACTCTGGAAGGCCTTGTAACTATACGATCAAAGGCGATGGCGTAAGATAAATATCAACAGTGTCAGTTTCTCGGATCATTGTTTATGTTCTTTAGGTAAGCCGATGTTAGGCCTTCAAAAGTGACTACCAACACCACAATCTCAATCTCAGTTACTCCATCCAAAATGAGAAGCAGAAAGGCTTATATAAATAAATTAATTTATACTAGGTAAAAAAGAGAAGTAAAACACATTGATATATAAAGAGGACACAACTATACCACAATGGCAAAGCATTAAAAAAACCTGTGCACGATAATTAAATAATCAATCAATTAAGGTCAATTTAGGGGAGATAACCAGATAATGGATCGTTGCCCATCGACTACATGAAAGACATTAAGGGAATCATGTGCTTTTTGCCGAATTGGAGGATTTCTGATTCCTCCAAACTTTGCCAGGAAACAGACCACTTCAGTATTAGGATTTGGGAATATGTTTTGTGGCACTGTTTGGAGGGCTACATAGATTCCAATTCACCCATAAACAGGTACCGGTAGTCAAAGGGTGGGATCACGTTGAAGATGGGACCTTGTATGACTACCATGTCCCTTTTTGGCCTTACCTGCCCTCCCCTGAAGTTGTTCGAGAACTGTTGTCTGAAGCCTCTGAACTGACAGCTTGCCACCCCCAGGAGACAGAACAGAAGGAATGCGTACTTCATCTAGAGGGGGAAAAAAAATTGCCAGAAGGTTAAACAAATAACTAACACGGGTCTTCACTGACTAACAAATACGGTGTTTTCTGTTTATATCTGTACGTGTGGTTGTATGTATGTATGTCTGTGTTTGTATCTATGCCAGATTTATGTGTATTCCAATCAAGTATTGAAGAAGTACATACATGTTATATATACAATTATTGCAACGTCATCAACAAGCCTTTTACACTTGCAAGAGTTGCTAGGCTGCAAGGCCATTACACATACACACACACATCACTGTCTGGGAGAGTTGCAGCAGTAAGTGAGGGCCATTACAGTGCCGTTACGTCACTCATTACGTCATGTGGGCGAGTTTGAGGCCAGTAAGTTGGTTGGATGGTAAACTTGGTGCAAGATCTCCATGACGTGTGCTGTATATACACAACAACCACCAGCCCTAACGTGAAGGACTTGTGTACAGGTTATGGCAACTTTTAATTGTGCTTATTGCGAGTCACGCTACTTATACTTTCATTTGTCTTCACGTGTCCTTCAAAGTGTTTACGTTCATATTTGTGTACTATTATATTCGCTCATATCTACATTAAATATTGCTATTAGTGGCAGATATTCGAACATTATTCTCTTGTCTTCTGTAATGGATATATGAGAAAGACTGTGCCTTTCTATATTACCTGTCTTTAATGTGGTGCACAGATTGTTGATGACGTTAAAGAATGATGGGGAACGAAACGGTAGACTGACCGAGAGAAAATGGAGTACGGTACATTTTTTTGCAACTAACCTTTAATATGACATTTCCTAGTAGACTGCCATATTAGCATTAGTAGTTCCGTGCAAAGATGACATTCTTGACCCGCTTGTGGAAAATACTGACTTACCACAACGTTTCGATTAGGAGAGAGAGAGAGTGTGTCTGGAAAACCATTACGAACTTTATAAAAGTCAATAAGTTTTGATTTCTGTGATATTCATGAACGTGAGTACTATTTATATCAAACCAATACATACAGTACCACGCTGACACAATAATAATTATATTCTAATAGCCAATATCACCACAATACCAGAAAATTCAAGAAAACACACACAACTCATAAATCGTCAGCGGAGCGAGCACACTATACAGTACAAGACCAGTGTGACTCATTTTATCTGCTGCGTATATTGTAAGATGATTCATTGGGGAAGGTGGTCGTTGTTACAGTCGGTGAACATAGAAATGGTGAAAATGAATTAATGTTCTATTGTACAGCAGTTGTCTAAAGGCATTATAATAGTACATTTGGCGCCAATGAATGTGGACTTAGGAACAACTGCAGAGGAATAGAGTAACACCAATTACCATAGAACGAAGTGAGAAACACGGTAGTTAGCTATGGATGCTGTTAGTTATGATGATAATGACGTTAACAATGATAATGTTGATGTCGACGAATGTAACAATTTCACTTATGAAGATAGTGATTATGAGGGTTATATTGATGATGGTAAGCAAGATAAAAGTTAATGAGGTTAACCATGACAATAATATTGATGCTAATGACAATTGGTGATCAGTGAACTGTAACGCTTGCTAGGGAGTGTGTGTGTGTGTGTGTGTGTGTGTGTGTGTGTGTGTGTATTTAAAAGATGATTGCAGATTGTAATCCTGAGTACAAATATTGCAGCGAGAATAAAAAAGATATGAAGTGTGAACGAAACCTAATTGCCGTATGTGGAGTTTAAGAAAAATATTGAAATCGTGAGTGAAAGTAGGTGACTTTAATTATGAGACATTTGACACACACCTCTGGCAAAGTGTCACGACTGTTCACCGTCACACTACATCAGACAGATTTTCTCTTCTTTTTTTTAATAAAAGAGATAGTATCAAACATCAAAGGAAGTCACACAGGCAATTTAGTTTCCAAACGTGTTAGTCAGGCAATTAACATAAATATTCGTATGACAGTTACATGTACTAGAGATCTTTAGCAAACTTAAACCCTTTCAGCATACAGTAGTTTAACCACATTCATACATTTGTCACCATCAGACCAATTTACTAATCACATGAACATTTTCTAAGCCAGAGAGAGACATTCTCTACCCTCGACTCTCTCGTTAATTTGTCAAGTATATTGGATACGGGAAGGAATTATTATTACTATATGGGAAATTGTCTGAGAACGCAGAATTTATCATAACTTGTGCAAGCGTGAGTAGATAATACTGGGAGTTAATTAATGCCCTGTAGACCAGTTGACGCACACGTGTCACTTATCATATTTTTTACGTTATAGTAGTGCAATAATTTCCGGGTGTCTTATACTCATATGTGTTTAAGCTGTTAAAATGAATGTAACTTGATCTTCTCAATGAGTATTAGTCGTACAGGTGATGAAATCAGACTAGGTAATATATACAGTGATGTTTGCTGATCATTATTGTGGAGGTAGTGCAGTGTTGGTAAATCTGGAGTAACTGATTCCTTTAAACTATTCCAAGCAACAGGCCACCATTGTTTTTGCTAAGCTGGTGGTCCCGTTTCCTGGCATACTTTGGAGGAATCAGTCACCCTCTCATTCACCAACAAGAGATTCTCCCCTTAATGGTAAATAATTAATAGCCGTAAATAAAAATAGGGAAATGCTGCGCGATTGTTGAATAGTAAGTACAGTTCTGCGATTACACTATATAGCCACTCTGCGTTATTCTATTTATATGCTGTAATAATTATATAGTTTTTTGTCATGGTAACTATCCTCACTCATCCTTTCCCATCTTCAACCCCCCCCCCTCGCTGTTGTACTGCCAGATAATCACAAAATAAATCAATCAATCAAACAAACCATCATTTGCCCAACTGCTCATATTTTCACACCCATCCACCAACACTTTCACACCCTCAGTACTTAACCTGGTATTAGTATATCAGTCCGCCTACAGTACTCTTTGCACTTTCGATTAATCATTCCTCAAGGTATTTATAAACACTTTCACTCCGTCTTTAAACACATTCTAATTCATATCCCTAATCCTCAGTCTTTAAGCATATCGTAAATATTCCTGGCTTCCCCGTTATCCATTCTCCATCTCCTGTCTATCATTCTTCCTTACCACCATTCCTCTATTCATACTTCCTCATTTTCATTCTAAATAATAAGCATAATCCATTATTCCTGTCCTGTCAATCCCTCCTCTTTTTACAGCTGTCACACTCATTAGCTCTTCTATCAACTTAATCTTTCAATGACTCTCTCACTACATCCGTATAACGTACCGTACACCCACGGCCTAGAGCGGCATCATCACTCACTATCAAGCCAAATTCTCCCTCAAAATCCCATCAACTTATCTATTGAAACTCCCTCACAAGCAGGCCCATCTACCTCGCTAACCTAATAATTCCACCACCACCACCACCACCACCATCTTAGGGCCATATGCGAGAATATTCATGGTGTTAATTGACGTTGGTGTGGTACTGGTACGATGGCTCCTTAAACAAATAACACGCCATCGTCAACACCATAAATGTTCTTGCCTACGACTCATCATAGCTTCATCTCACTCGTATACCGTTCGTTTTAGTTATTCCCTATATATCCTATTTTCCTCTCCTCAGTATTTATAGTTCCGAGCAGATGAAGGGGAAACACTGACTGTCTCACCCTCTTCACACATGAATAAAATCGATTCTAACTGTCTGCTTCTTTCTGTGTCATTTGGTAGTGAAGGATGATGGTGTTGAGCATAAACAAATCACCATAAGGGATAATCACTTCTTTATACAAATAATTAATGGTTCTAATGGCACTCACTGTTTACGTGCAGCGACTGAGGCAGTGTTTCCCCTTTCACATCTGCTCGGAAACTTAGTTGACCATCAATTCTCATTTCCCCCCACCGTTTTTTAACCACACAACTCTTATATCATCGCTTACATTCAACCACCTTCACTTCCAGTTCCGCTACCTACCTTGCAGATCGGAGAAGTGCCACCTGAGCGGCACCCCATGCCCCTTATATACTGAGCAGGCCCCCCTTCCCTTCCTTCTGGTTTCACCACCGTGGATCCTCCCCTTCCACTCCCCTTCCCTGTAGGTAGGTCAAGGCTAGTCGAGTGGTAACATAGCTCCTTCACACACCTTCCCTCCTTCTGTACTAGGACTCAGTTAGGGCTTACCTTCCAAATTACCTCTAAACATTCTAATTTAGCTTGTTATTGTAGGTAATGAGCCGAGCCTGGCTTCAAGGTATACCAACACAATTGGTGCCTGGATAAGAAACTCCACCCCATTAATGGGCTTGTGATTTGACTAAGGTCAGAAGAATTTTATTTAGCTAAAAATGACCTTCATAGACTATAGGATTCGGAAGTAAGTTTTTATATGTATCTGCAGTTCCCTTCGATTTCAGTTATGAAACTATGAATTTTCGAAGCACCAGCTATTACTATGAACAATAGTTTGCAAATACTTCCGCTAACCAGTACCTAATAAAACACTATTAATAATTCACCTGTAAACTATTATTTTATTTGGACTGACCCTACGTGGTGTTACTGAGAAATTAATCTACCGGTTTTACTAATGTTAAATTCCAATCATTGTTAATTATTCACAATACTCCGGGTTTGTATTACTGTACATGGAAATCAGCCTGGCAGAAGAGAAGTGTTTGCAGCCTTCACCTTCCGTGCCTGTGCTGGTGTTGATTAAAAAAAAATATATATAAAGTTCATAGAGTACATGAAAACATAATTAAGAATAATGTGGAGAAGGAAATATTCAACAACCTTCACATCATTTGAAAATAATATTCTTGTTAGCTCCTTGTGTGCTGCTAAATGGAAGTGTGACGTTCACTGTTTTGTTTACATCTGAGAGACTGACTGCATGACTCAGCCATTTGGTTCCTTGATGCATTACTGCCTTTCTCGCTGAGGCTGAACAACAACAATAGCTGACAGGTGAAGGTCACTGTATATTCATTGTCAATCGCTGGTTATAAGTGACTGTCTGTCTCAATGACCTTCAAGCAATTCGATAAACATATATTTATTTGAAACTAAATGCAGCATTAACGCTCTCCTTCTCTGAAGGGTCAGAAGAGTGTTTACTAACATGGGAACAAGGCACACAACACAACTTTTGAGGAAGTGTGCCCAGTTAGCTTCCATTTTAGTACACTACTACCGCTTTTGTTACTTCCTTGTTCACATTTTATTTGATGTTCAACAATGATAACCTTGTTGGTACCACAATGATATAATGCTTTATGCCTGTATGCAAATATGTATGTACAGTGTTTAGGAAAGGATGATTACAAATATCACAATCACAATATTTTTTACTATATTTATCAATTAACTATTCTGTGTACTCGTGGAAGTATATTTCCTACTCTCTCATAGTGAATTATAAAAATAGGATGATATGCCACATTCTAAAGTAAAAAGTACCAATATTTTGTCCTGTGTACTTGTTTGCCACTACCAACCATCCCAAGAAACCTATATTGACTAGTGCCCCTTGTACCTCACCTCCCTTCAGTACATCTGCTACTCACACGCTTGGCTTGTCATACCTCACTTTCACTTAGCAAATTTATTTGTTTACATTATATATATATACAATGTGTGTGTGTGTGTATGTATACAGTATGACTGTAATTTGAGAAACAACGACCTGTGGCAGTAAGGCCGTGGCCTGTGGCAGTGGTTAATATTTAATGAATAATAAATCACTATGGAAGTTAGTGATATGTGTGCGTGTTAAACATTGTATTTTCCGATGCATAGCCACTTTACCGTCTGGCTGCTTTACACTTTTAGTGAGTCGATTTGCAGGTGTAAACTTAAGTCACACTCCTTGTCAGTGGCCACAGTTTGAATGATGGCAAAGTTTTTATTTATTATTCATTAATCAAACTTGGCTCCCGTGTAAAGTGGAGACCTGCTTCTATTCTACAGTATAACAAGGTCGATGTGAGTACAAGACGAGTAATGCGTCACAACCAACAATATTATATTGATATTTGGCAACAACGGACATGGCTGCTTCATGATTGTATTTTAATCATTATTATATTCCTGTTTCCTGTTGAAATTTTGTATCCATAAATGAAAATCTTTGTGAACCCAGTGAACTTAGAAACTACAGCCTATTGAAGGAGGTGAGACTTAATCCTCGGTAGAGTTAGATCATGCGTGTAGTGGTCCACTTGGTTACTGATGTGAATCATGCAAGACGTTCTGTTCTTCTCTTGTTCCAGTCCATGCAGCTATGTTTTATAATGATTTACTTCATGTATTGTAAACATATGTATCTTTTCTGAATGTTACGACGGTCATCATTACGTTTAGCTTGTACTAAGAACTTACTTTATTAGTAATGAGATGCATTAATCTCTACCATCCTATAAGTATATGGACACAATAACTCAGTACTCATGGCCACAAGGTCGTCTCAGACTAAGTTAAAGTAAAGCTGGCCGACCAGACATATATACATTATTTACTGTAAATATTTGTTGAATAGGCATTTTCAACCCACAACCGTATTACTTCACTTCCCAACCTTATCAACATTGGTTTTAACTTCCTTCTAACCAAATATGGAAGAGTAAGTAATGAAATTTGGATCGTGACTGTTTAATGAATCAGCCAAAGGCTGGACTCACGATCAGTTTCAGGTCATGGTGGTGGACGAGGCGACCTTGAACACCAACAAAACTGCATGCACGTTATCTCTTCCATCATAAATTTCCCACCGTGAGTGTAAATCTCTGACTTTTACTGTATATTAACTATTATAAAACCTAACTAGAAGTGATTCTGCCATAAACTGGGAATTAGGGAAGTGATTACTGTCTTAGCAAGTTATACTAACTGGTATTTATTGTGACATAACAACAAGGTATTGGATAAACAAAGTAAACTTTAGTACAGTAAAGTATAATATGAAGTAATTATTACCATAATAGGACATGATATAATATATTTCCCCGTTACTGTAAGATAATCATCATCATCATCAATCCCTCGGTGTTATCTGGAGTAATTACTTCTCATAGTACAGTCATAAAAGTATATGGACCATCTTGGCACTATTACTACTAGGAAATTTGAACAAATGTGAGTCACATTGTCTTGTATAATTATACAGTATATACAATACTGGGTCAGCAGGATCTCCTCAGGCAAACTTTCAGAATACAATCAAGATTATATACAATATATAAAGAAACATAAATCTTTACGTAAACATTGTCATAAAGTTTGCCTTTAGCAATAGGTTAAAGGACTTTGATTTTGTTTGTCTAACTACTTGTTCCCTTCCAACCTGTCCTTGTATCCACTCAAATAACTTGCGATCCTGTGTCTAACAGCAGGTTATGATATAAGGCTGAATACTATGCTGAATTCATTATTATGCTTGGCTGGAAAGACCATCTAAATATTCTAATACAAGATCACCAACGTGGCCACAATACAAACCCCCACACCATTGACTTATGACCCTGAATAGCCTAGCAGGTTATGAAACTGTATGGTGAAAGGTGTGCTGTAATGAAACGGTATATGAGCGGCTATATTATCTTATGCATGGATGAAGAATTGGAATGAGAACTGGAACTAATAATGAGACATGCAGACATGGACCTCCCTTCTCACCTTGACGAACCTTGTCATTAGCTTTGTCAACCTGAAGGTAATTATCGCGTTGGCTGCAGTTGAACAGGAATTCGCTGATATTATCAAATTTATACCTAATACATTCTGATGGTTTTGTATATCACACTTTTGGATGCTGTTGAGGCAAAGTTAAGCCATTTTCGGAAAAAGGAAGATTGTTACTTCTGTATCTTGGCAAAATGCATACATCGGTAATAATACAGTAATTTATCTTTGTTATTTAACTATTAACTACACAATCTATTCAGGTTTTGATAATTCACTTGGCCCGTTAATACTTCCCGAGTTGTTGAATGGGACAGTGATAACCACTAAGTATCATATTTTGGTAATTTGACGTTTGTATGTCAAATTATTGATGAGTGAAAATCAGCCAATTATGTCCACAAGTAAGACAGCTTCCTTTTCCCTTGACTATAGGATGAGATACAAAATTTATTATGATTCATGACTGCTGCTCTGATCAAGTCTAATGTCAAGTTATAATAATATCAAGTAATAATTATATCATCATCTTGTATTGTTATCATAATCTTCATCATCATCACTTCGACATTATCATCGTTATTATCACTATCATTACTATCTTCACTTTATGTATTAAATATCATCAGCATTATTATCATCATTACATTATATTGGTTTATCATAGCTATCATCACCCTCATTACTATCTTCATTATATTCCATTATGTTCCTTTCATCATCAGACTTATCATCATTATAATCTCCATTACATAAAGAATAGGTGACAGATGAATGACATAATATCTCCCCTCCCTGCCCCTCCATTTTCCTCATTCCTTCCTTCCCTCCATCCTCCCTCCCCCTTCCATCCATCATTCTCCCCAGTTCTTCCCCTTCCCTCCTTCCCTCCATCCATCCATCCTTCTCCCCCGTTCTTCCCCTTCCATCCATCCATCCATCCATCCATTCTTCCTTCTCTCCATCCTCCCTTCCCCTTCCATCCATCCATCTATCCTCCCTTCCACTTCCATCCATTCATCCTTCCTTCTCTCCCGCTCTTCCCCTTCCATCCATCCATCTATCCTCCCTTCCACTTCCATCCATTCATCCTTCCTTCTCTCCCGCTCTTCCCCTTCCATCCATCCATCTATCCTCCCTTCCACTTCCATCCATTCATCCTTCCTTCTCTCCCGCTCTTCCCCTTCCATCCATCCATCTATCCTCCTTTCCCCTTCCATCCATTCATCCTTCCTTCTCTTCCGCTCTTCCCCTTCCATCCATCCATCTATCCTCCCTTCCACTTCCATCCCTCCCTCCATCGTTCTCTCCCGCTCTTCCCCTTCCATCCATTCATCCATCCATCCTTCTCTCCATCCTCCCTTTCCCCCTTCCCTCCCCCCCCCCCCCCAGCAGCAGTGACAACATCAGATGGTTATATGACTCTGCACCCTCCATGCTTCAACCAACAACACATGACGCCAGTTGCCACATGTAGTATCACAAAAAAGACAGATGTGGAGGTCGCAGAACTTTTCATTATTGTTATTATGATTGTTATTATCTTCTTCTTTTTTTTCAGCCAGACGTCATTTTTTTCGCAATCTACGATAGTATCACAGTAAGACGTGGAGGTCGCAGAACATTTTTTTTTTTTTTTCACCAGACGCCGTTTTATTTTTTTATTTTTTTTTTTTTTCGTAATTTAACTCCTTAGCTAATCATGTTCGTTCGGTTAATTAAGAGACGTGTCTAGTTTAGGTTGCTCTACAGTTGGTCAAAATACAGTACGTAAATATTAATCAAATTGGTGTGCATCGCAACTCTTAATCATTTTCATTCATGTTACAGTCGCTCCCAATGCTCCTGCAAAATTTTTAAATAAAAAGGCCTTGAAAAAATGACTTGAAAATGTAGCTGTTTTCCGTCATATTTAATTCATAAGATTCACTCCAATGGTTAACTTTTATTCACCCGATGCAGGATTTTTTATCGTGACTTTACTTTAGGAGTTATGGTACTGTTGATGTGCATCGTAAACCCCGTAACCAGACAGAATCAAACTCATAATGTCTGACTTCATGTAGTATTAAAATTCTATAATATTATGTTATTATAATTAGTAAATTCATGTGACAATGTAATAACTCAATCACTCTCATAACTCAATCACTCTATTGTTCTTTCATACTTAATGTCAGGGATTGTATAATCTGGCTAACTGTACGTGTATTTGTGTACAGTAAAGTGTAACATATTTGTCAACACCTGTTGTAATATTATTACATGTACATGACTGATATGAAAATTATTTTATATGTATGTTTGTGAATATGTGTATAACATTGTATGTTGGTAACTCTCACTGTAGCCTATGTAGCCGAGTAGAGTGATTGTGGTGATTGATGGTAGGGTGGATATGGTGATGGTAATGAGGCAACAGGCTCTTTTCACAATATTAATATTCTTATGTAATTATGTAGTGTTGCTGCTACGATATTATCAGTTATGGTATGAGGTGAATTAACACACACCTTGCTTCATCATAAAGGTTTTGGTGACATTCACCCTTCACTGGGCGGGGCCTGTGTAATGGGATGCACTCAGTGAGTTCGTGTTTTACGTCTGTGTCGTTTGCTCAACCGAAGTAAGATTTGTGTTCTTGTTTTCTCGAAAGCACGAACCTCCTCCTATCAGTGCAATACGACCACTGACAAAACAGCATATTTCGTGTGTGATGTGAACGCCCTCTACGTGAAATGTTTTACGCCCTAATCTGTCTCCGGATACTTTGGGTCGGATTCTCTCTGATTACGAGCTTGGTGTGGTTGCACCGTAAAGCAGTATATGAACGCTGGATAATATAATGCGGAGGGAGGCTATGCTTATGCCTGTAATAAAAGGGTATTCAAGAAAAACCAACACAGAGATATTCAATAATACTCTTGGTGCCGTCCCCAGTGACCCAAAGGTGAGTCTGCAATATTTTGGTGAAGGAAGATTCATAAACAACAAAAAAGAGGAAGTTATATATTTAGTGTGATTAGTGTGATTATAAAACTTCTTGATATAAAAATGGACTTATTCTTCTGACCGTGAATGATGTTATTAAACTTAAGCCCTTCATTAATTTATACGCCTGGATGGTATAGTACAGTGGTAGTATTGTTGCGTCGTGTACAGTTGCCCAATTTCAAGACTCGTAGTGGCAAGAAAACTGAATTGGGAAGGGTAGCGCCCTCCTATAACCCAAGCAACGACCCTCTCCCTTTCCTCTCTTCAACTCTCCCTCTTTTCCTTCTTTTTCCTTCCTGCTTCTTGTCCCTCCTCTCTGTCTTCTTCTTGTAACCAAGAGGCCATTCATCCTTACTAATTTAATCGTCTTCATCGGGTTGCATTAATTTCCATGTTTTCTCTGCCTTCCTTACCAATAAAAAGGAACGGGCTGTATCCCGTTAAGTGTATGTTCGTCTGTACCTCCTGAGGGATTAGTGACGTGATTCTCATCGCTAAATATACTTGTAGAAATGTTGATATCCTAGCTTTAGACATTTACTTTACTGCTAAGTTAAGGAATATTTATTAGATATCTTATATTTGAAATATTAATATTATTTTTTGGAGAAAATTGGAAGACATTTCATTGACTCTAATGTAACACAATCAATATTACAGCATCACCCTGCCACTCTGGAATCAGGTCTACGTTTGATAAGGGTCTAAAATTGTGTCGCTCTTAAGTCCTTGTAAAGTACTTACTGATGACTTGTAAATGAAGACAATTATGATCGTCATCTTTCCCCTCTCGAGTGTGAAGGGAACAACACAATAGAAAGTTTTGTTGCCTACATTAGGGTATGACTTTCATCTTCCCGGTGCGGAGATGTAAACACACCCTCACTGATGTTAGACTTACGACAGGTCTTTAGTTTTTGTGGTGGTATATTCCAAATTAAATTGTTTATGTTCGTCGTCACATCATTATCCAGCACAGTCACCATCACACAGGATCTAACCACTGCAATGGAAGGGATGTCAGCCAGGAAATTTCTACCCATACTGGCTGTGATGGCAGCTTGGAAGGGGGTATATTATTTGGATGTTCATGTGGAAAGTTATGATACTGGAGTGCACATGGTTATGTTTGTATAGCTATATGTGAAAAGTGTCTCTACAGTATAAGATTATCACTGATGATATCTCCATAGGGTTTTAACATACGTTCATTCATGTAAGAATCGACACACGTCCTGCACACCCACATAATAATTATTCAAACCATGTTCGAATGGTACCAACAGAGCTGCCCACATGAAAGCAAACCTGATAACTGTTGCCAATGGCGTATACCATTTCAGTGAGGGTGTGTGTGTGTGTGTGTGTGTGTGTGTGTGTGTGTGTGTGTTCGCAACAACATAAGAGAGTGCATGCATGTTTATCACAGTGTTGAGCTTTGTTTCATGATTACGGTGACCATAAAGAGTGTGTGAATATGTGTGTAACCTTGCACGCACAACACAACACAAGAGTTAAGAAAACCGCAACAGTTATCTAAGAGTTCTGGAGGCGGGAGTGAAGGTGTACCCGAGTCATATTGTAACTCTGTAGTCTGATGGTGTAACAACAAACCTAACTCACACAAGTCTTACACTTTACTATGTTGTTGTAACGGGAGATTCTTTTGAGAGTAATTTGGTGAGCTTTTGATTCCTCCAAACGATGCCACGAAGCAGATCCCCTATTAAAGTAACATTTACGGTCGTCTTTTTCTTGGCATAGTTTGGAGGAATCACATACCTTTTAAAGATCAAAGAAAGTTTAGACTGGTATTTTATTAGATGCAGTAAAGATAAACAAGGTGTTCATGGTAATAACTTATCTAATACTTGGAGACTTCCTTCTTTTTGTGTTTATGTTTAGTGTTGATATTAGAGAGAATAAAATGTAATAAACAAATACATGTCATTTACACAACCAAATTATAATAGTGAAGCATAATGAAGAGGGAAGGTGGCTGAGTGGATAGTGTGCTGGACTATTGAGGGGAGTGGCTGAGTGGATAGTGTGCTGGACTATTGAGGGAGATGGCTGAGTGGTAAATATGCTGGAATAGAGGGGAGGTGGCTGAGTGGTTAGTGTTGTGGACTATAGAGGGAAGGTGGCTGAGTGGATAGTGTGGTGGACTATAGAGGGAAGGTGGCTGAGTGGATAGTGTGCTGGACTTTTGAGGGAGGTGGCTGAGTGGATAGTGTGTTGGAGTAAAGGGGAGGATCAGTACAGGTTTAGACCAGACTTGAGCACAATCGCACTGCAAAAATATTCATTAATACTGATATAAAACAGGAAGTGTTATGCGATATACTGTAATAACAATGATTAGCAGGAGGATATTATGACCACTGGGCTCAATAAAACTCTTTACTCGTACAATTTGTGTCTCATCTTACAAGACTTCAATCGCCTCATGAATGTAGGAAGTAAAATATGACGCAGTAGGAAACGTCAAGTCATATTTGCGAAGGTTTTTATCGAACGATTTTTTTTTATTGAATGAAATGTGTGAGGACTGAGGGATGATGCCGTAGTTCTCGTGTTTATGTCTTCATGTCAGAGGGTTCGCGTCTCAAGGATATTTCGGTTAGGCGCTACACAATTCTGATTGGGTATGTAATATTCTTGTGTACTTTGAGAACGAGAAAGAACGGGTAATTCTCACAGTAATAATGACTCTGGATGTATGCATGTCGTTGATTACTGGTTTGTCTAGGTTTTCGCGGCGTATTAGCATTGTTACCGAAATCTCCAGCAGCAGCCAGGTGAAAGCGAGACCTTCAGTAGGTCCTTCACCCAAGCCACGCTGACTGCTTCCTGTACAACCCTCCTCCCTCCCAGACGATATTCCTCACTCTCTACTCAATACTCCTCCTTCCTAGTTTACTCCCTGGTGATGTATTTCATCCATTTTACAGTTCCTCCATTACAAACAATATCTTTCTTTCCTCCCTGCCATACATTTTCCATCCTTGCCGTTCGTTTGTCATACCTGCCGTACATTTCCCCTCCCTGCCGTACATTTCCCCTACCTGCCGTACATTTTCCCTCCCTGCCGTACATTTCCCCTCTCTGCCGTACATTTTCCTTCCCTGCCGTACATTTTCCTTCCCTGCCGTTCGTTGTTCGTCCGTGCCGTACATTATTCCTTCCTGTCGTACTTTGTTCCTTCCTTCTTCCTTCCTGACGATGGTCATTTTATTCCCTTCCTCTGAATGACAGATACCGTATACTCCCTTTTCTCTGACAGATTCTATTTTCTTTTTAAATATCTGTTTTTTAATATATTTTTTATCTATCTATCTAGCCATGGTTTGTCTAGTTCCTATATTCTGTTCTTTATTATCTTCTTATCGTCTCGTGTTACCAGCTCATATTTTATGTGTGCGTGTGTTTATTTATTTATTTATATATTTTTTTGCCACTTTGCTCCAGTTACCTTCCTCTTCCCTCTCACTCTCACTTTCGTCCTGTTTACTGAAGCCTGTGTTCACCACTCGGCCTATGGAGTCACTGCATTCTCTTCATCCTTGACAGCACTCAATTTGTTTATATTCAGCTCCACACAAAGAGAATGGAGCTGTATGAAAAGACAGAGTGGTTAGCTGAGTGGAGTGTTAGGTAAGAGGGGACACGAAACAGAGGGAAAGAAAGATATTAAGACACACGAATGGAGAGGAAGACAGTAAGTGGGGAGACAAATTTAATGGGTGGTAAGTAGGTATATATGTGTTGGAAGCATGGTAAATGGATGCTGTAGCCAATTTTTAATGGACCATTATCGATATTTTGTGATGTATGAATGATATCACATATACAGCGGATACTTTTATCTGTGAATTTTTTTTATAGCCAATAATTTACACAAGTGGAAGATTTTCAATTGGCAATTCATGTACAATTACAGAAACAAGTATTCGGGATAGACAGGTTTTGTAGAACGATTGTCATATTGCAGCAAACTTGTGTGGGGAGGACAGATGTGATACAGGTAACAGAACTAGAGGACCTGGGGTGGTAGTGAGTGGTGAGGTACTGGGTGGTGGGTGGTGGATGTGAGAGAAATATTTGCTAGGTGGAGGGAGAAGTGAGGAGAGGTGGAGGGAGAAGTGAGGGTAGGTGGCTGGATAGATGGAAGGTGGACCACTTTTCACCATCCAGGTAGACTAGATAGGGAGGTGCATGAATTGGAACACCTTGATTCCCTCAACGTGTACCAGGAAACAGGACCGGATGATTAAAATAATGGTGTCTTGTCACTTGGAATTGTTTGGAAGAATCAGTTGCTCCAGATTTACCAACACTCTTCTACCCCCTTAAGGGATCCTTTGATGTAGTCAGAAAATTGGAGGTCAGCGAGTCCTTCAAATATTGCCACGAAACACCACCTACATGGAAGGAGCTTGTTTCGTGGTATAGTCAGGAGGAATCAGAACTCTCCATTTCTCCTACACGATCACAGGGTCTATAAGAGGTTGTTTAGAATGCAGACAGACGGTAGGTGGGGAACGGTGGTTACTGAATAATAATGCAAGAAATGACTTGCTAAAGGCAAGGAGACGGTCAGAGAGGAGGAGGAGGAGGAATGGACAGATAATATATTGAAGGGTAATGGGGGCTGTGAGTTAGGTCGGAAGTACTGTACCTGCTGTGGGAAGTAGAGCAGCAGGTGAAAGCGGAAGTATTTATAGTACTGTACTGTACCTTGGGGTCAGTTTCTTAGGACGGGTGTTGCCAACAATAGTCTCCATCTTCCTCAACTCTTAATAACACAAACTGTCCTCGTTTTTCATTATAGTTTCACCCATGGATATATTTCTAGTGAAGTAAGTGTGTGTGTGTGTGTGTGTGTGTGTGGTTTAAACGAAGAGTGGAGGTGCTGGGTAAATATTTTTAAATATTTTCAGAGGACTGGAGGCAACCTATTGCTATGAACCATTCCATAAAACAAATCTAGTTAGCAGGGATTATCAGAACTCTAACATAATACTGAAGGGCAGCCAATAAGAGAGAGGAATGAGTTCTTAAGAAGGAAAGTCGCAGATGAGCATAAGATTTAGATGTGCATATTTGCACCTTACTTCAATACTTTCTAGGATGTTGAGAGTAGATGATTAACACTTAATCACTAGAGGTACCTTTGGAGATGTTGCCAATTCAAGCTCCTATAATTGGATAAATTCTTGGCCTAATACCTGTCAGAAAGAGTGAATATAAAAAATAGCCTTGATATATTTGAGTTCATGAGGAGAGAGAGAGAGAGAGAGAGAGAGAGAGAGAGAGAGAGAGAGAGAGAGAGAGAGAGAGAGAGAAGTTACGAAGCACAAGGAGAGAAAGAAGAGTATAGGTGAGGACGCAGGAGGGAAGGAGAGTGTCATGTAATTACAGCAGAGGTAGATGGAAAGAAAACCTGTGACGGGAAGAAGGTACTGAGGAACGTGTAACAGGGAGGAAAAAACAACAACAACAATATTTGCAAAAAAAAAAAAAAAAATGAAGGAAAACTCATCAGTAAACAAGAATGAGATGCAATATACCAGAACGATTAAGTGAGTAAGCGAATCTGGTAGTATGAGAACAATAAATAAAGCTGAGATCAACTTTAGTTAGTATGATATAACAGCTTGTACTTGTTTAATAATTAACAAATTTGTATTCCTGTCGAGGTTGAAGTAAGATGTACAGAACAGAACCATATATCAAAACACGTAAAAAGGAGCTGGGGGGTTTAGTCAACGAGAATTAGTCTCTTGTGTCACGTAGCATGTTTATCAATAACAAAACCTTTTCCTGTGACGAGTAAAACAGTGTAACATAAACAATAATAGAGTAATTACAGTACTACACGTCATCCTGGTGAAAGGGTAATGTACTCGTCCATCATATACTCGTTAATGAGTGGAGAGGAGAGAGTGAAGGCTTGGATGAATGACGACGACGATGGGTGTGGCAAGGAGCAGGGGGCAGTGCATGAAGGAACACAAGAATGAAGACAAGAGAAGTGAAGAAGGGAAACGCTGAATGGAAGGCCAGGGAGAGTGTGTGTGTATGTGTGTGTGTGTGTGGTGAAGCAATGAGAAGAGGGCTTGAAGGAGAGAGGAATGAGTGTGAGTGTGTGTGTGTATGTGTGTGTGTGTGTGTTGTTGTTGTTGTTGTTGAATGGGAAGGATTTAATCATTTGTGAGAGCGAGGCGGGATGTAAAAAGGTGGTCTGGGAAAATTGAAGGAGTTTGTAATGACCTAAGAATGCATTAAAAAATCACCCCAAAAGCAGTTTAAGGTAAGATTGAATGAAAAGAATAAGGAACGAACTTATGAAGAAAAGAGAAAGAATGGAAGGAAGAATGAAACTATATTATAAGGAGGAAAAAGAGTGATGCGGTAGAAATAAGTAGGTGAAGAACACATAATATTACAATGAGGGAAAATACTAACAGAGAGACATGGTGAAGGGCGAATGGAGGGAGTGTGAGGGACCGACAGTACGAAATAATATGACAGTAAGGAAAAGTGTGAAGCTGGTGAGAGTAATAGGCTACAGTATGAGGGTAAAGTATTATAACTTTATGGTAACTATTTGAAGTCTAACTAACTCTGATAACTAGAACACTCACCAATCACACTCTACATAAAATCAAAATCCTACCACGAGATCTATCTTTAAGTTCGAGGAAAGCTGTGTCACTCAGATATAATTAATCTTTTCAGAGTAACACAAGGAGAAAGGGACACAAATAAGCAAAGGCATAATTAGATATTTTACCACTCCCAGCAACTCCAGTATTGTAGTTGTCATTGGAACACTATGCATAATTGAGAAGCATCTTTCCAAGGACGTTAGATAAGCAAGTGTGTTGTTCAAGAATCATTATCAAAGTAGTTCTTCACACTGAGACTACAAGTGTGTAAGTCTTGACTGAAAATACATACAGCAGAGAGTGAGAATGAGAGCGGGAGGAAGAGAGAGGAGAGAGAGAGGCCTCCGCTTCAACCCTGACAATCCTTCACTTGCTTGGCTTAGTTTCTATTATTGTCAGAACAAGTCCAGAACTTTCATATTTGTGCTTAGCAATAGACAAACATGAAAAAAAAAACACATGACAGTGAGTATAATTATAACAACTGAATGCAAGAAGTAAATAATTGAGCAAGACATCACACAAACCTATAGTATAGTGATGAAGACTGAAAACGATAAGACCTTCACATCTCAATAGGGTTCCTGGATACACAATTGATGGTTGGGTCTCATAATTTGATGACTGAAGGTTCTGCAGCCACAAGCCTCGCCTGTAAATGAGAGAATGAATAATTTTCTCTTATCCATTAGAGTACAACGTTAACCAGCTCCTTCTCCAGTGGCATTGTCTGTGTGGTGTGGCAGTCTTCCACATACACGGCCGATCAAGCCTTCTGTAACATGCTTAATTAATTAAACTAACGCCAGATTATTTTAAGTATCATAGACAATCCCCTTCTTTTAAAAGTTTAAGAAAGAGGAAAGTTGTTTTTATGTTACTGTAGAGTTTGCCAGTATGTAATTATTCTATCACCGATATGCTTCATTTCGTAATCTTTAGAAAGAAATGTATAATGATTTTTTAAACCGTTGATTTTTCAGCTGTTGGCGATTATTGTACTTCCAATAATTTGATACATGTTGCATTTTCTTCCTATTAGCGGCGACAAACAACTGTGGGGAAGTAAGCAAGTGTTCTTATCTTCTATGTAGAATACTTTCTATAGAGGTGAACTAAAAACCGGTCGTGCGCCGTTAGAGAAAGTACCACGAGTTGTTATATCTAATAAAACGGAACCCAATACGTCGGTCCTCACCCGCCTTACAGTAGAGAGAAAAGTCCACACAAAAATCATATTTGTTGCCAGTAGAGGACCTTGTAATGACTTGGCTTGTGAAGATTTACATATATACTTTTCACTAACTAAACTTCCTATAGCTCTCTTGGGAGGTATAAATGGGATTAAAGAAAGGCCGTATGCAAGAATATTCTTCGTGTTGGAAAAGCAGAATAAAACAAATTACAATAGAAACAACAACAACAACGTCAGATCACAGAAGCCAGAGCAAATATAACAATAAAGTGAATACATTGTACTCTATATGACAGGAAAAATTAAAATGCATAACGAGAGATATATTAACAGAGCGAGTAAGAAGAGACAGTGGTGCAGGTGACTTGTTACCCAACGAGGAAATGGCCTTGTCCTTGGCTCGTACCTACCTACTGGTCAGCCTTCACACGGACCAAGAGCAGCTACATTGGGGTGTTTGGGTAGGCTGGCTGGCTGGTTGACTGGCTGGTTGGCTGGGGGTCTGGTAATGTAGTGGTGCATTCAAAGCGTCTGTCTGTCTGTATAGTTACTGTATGCTTGGTGATCTATCGTTCTTGTCACACTAGTGCTTCGTGAAATGGGTATATTGTATAACACATTAGTTCTTTTAGTTCTTCTGATTTACTAGAAAAGGAAATCACAAATACTGTACTTGTATTACACATTTTTGCACCGTATTACTGAACATTGCCTGTATTATTAGTAGACTTGTATAAAATTAATAAACTTTTCACAAAATTTCGATCCCTTCTCTTCCCGTGAAGAGTCTGTTCCATTCGTCTACTACATTTTTTTTCTTCTCATTTTCTAACTATATTGACCCCCTCCTCCCCTTTGCATGTGTACCTATCTATTTCTTCTCTACCCAATTGTAACTCTTTCTCTCACCTATTTTACCTATCCTCAATGCACACACCTCTCTTCCTTGCCTTCTCATAAACCTTGTATATTTTCCTCCCTGTCTCTTTCCTGAATCTCTTCTTACCTTGCTGCTCCACCACTTGTTCTCTCTCTCTCTCTCTCTCTCTCTCTCTCTCTCTCTCTCTCTCTCTCTCTCTCTCATGCACATCTACCGCTTCTCCTTACTACCCATCCTGCTTCCCATTCTACCAGCCTATCTCCTTCTCACACCTTGACCTTCTGCCTCCCACTCTGTATTCTCTTCCTCTGCATGCCTACTTGAGACTACACGTACATTCTCTGCTTCCTGCCTTGTTAACTTCTTCCGTGTCTCTTTGTTTCTCAGTCTGCTTTCCTACTTTCCCACTTCTTTGCCATCCTCTCTCTTTGTCTTATTTCCTACTTCCCAACATTTATTATTTTTCTTTTTTCTTCATCTTTTCCTACTTTCCCTCTCTCTCTTGCCGCTTCCTACCTGCCTTTTTCCCTGCTTGTCTTTCCCTCACCAATATCATCCCTCACATCTTCATGCCTCATTCCATAACCTCTCTCTCTCTCTCTATCTCTCAGCCACCTCTTTAAATTATTCAACTGCATGTCCCTCCTTACTTTCTATTTTCCTTCGTGGTTGCTGTCCCACCTCTCTCTCACCATCTCCCTCGTCCTACACCTACAGAGTGTTCCAGGCGTATATAGGGTAGTCTTCTTTCATCCTCAGATCATATCATGTAGTGACGAGTTCCCTACCCATCCATCCACTGATGCTTCACTTTCTTGAATGTTTTGTTCAAGCCTCAGTTGTAGCAAACATACCACTCCTAAAGGCAATGTCACACAGGCACTTTTTCCTTCAAGTTATTGCATCAATTTTCAGAAAATCGTTGAAGTTGCGACTGCATCCAGTCACACACGCACAGCGTTCGTCAACTCAGACAGTAGGCTATATGTAAACAAAGATGGCGCCGACACCAGAATTAGGGCTTGCTGTCGTTCTTATAGCTTCAATTAGGGCATCTTCTGACACCCGTGTCCAATGTACAGGAGAGCTCATGGACATGGTTTGAGGTGTGGCAAATCCTGCAACGATGGTGGAGCACAAGACTTCCATAGGCCTCCCAGAAGAATGACCAAAATGTAAACAAACATGTGAGGTACTAGTAACTAATGGGTGTTCTATTATTTCTAAATATTAACAATATTTTACTCATGCTTTCTAACACTAAATTACATTTTAGAAAGATCACCATAATATAATCATTATAGGTCGCGTATTGATTTCCGTCTTCATCGTCAACTTCGTCCCCGTAGGAGGGTATTGCCTGCATTAGTGATGTGGGCAATACTATAAGGGTTTGGGCGCCCCTTCGGCCCCAGCCACTAGCTTTTAGTTCTTCAGCTGTCCCTCTTTTCTTTCTATTTCATTCCTGCTTGCTGTCTCACCTCTCTATCACCTTTTTCTGGCGCTATATGACCTCGCTGTTGCGGCGCCTAATATCAATCAATCAATCAATCGTCAACTTCGTCTTTGAAGACGGTCTATCGACAACTCCCAAAGTTGACAATAAAGTCAGACGCAACTAGTAAAAATCGACGGAAAAAGTGCTAGTGTGACATCGGCTTAATTCTCCCTCCCACACCTCATGCATTTTTATCCATACCTGCCTTTTTCCCTTATATAACTTGTCATTGTTATTTGATTTTTCCCCTTTTATTCTATTCAACGTATTTTTATCACTCCCATGTTTGCTGTTTGCTTTAGTGTCAAATAATGCATGCTTCTTGGTGCTAGTTCTCACTGTAATAATAGAAATTCCCCTTTAAAGTGTAGTCGGTACTATGCGCTATTTTATAAGGAGAAAACATAGCATATTATAAAGAGAAATGGAAGAATAGAATAGCAGTGTGAGAAACATTGTGCAAGAAAAGTAGTAGTGCCGTAAAAGAAAATTACTCGGGAAAACTGCAGACAAGGTTAGGCCCTATATGTGGATAAAGAGACAGACGAGAGTGAATGAAAAGCTGGAGAAACTGTCATTAAGTGGAGGACTACAACTTTTGCTTCACAGTGAAAAAGGTCAGCTGGTACAGGAAGGCTGACTGATAAACACATCAACCTCGACGCCATTGTACAGTCACCTGCGATACTTCTGTTTCTAAAGACAACGTGAATTGTGTGTGTGTGTGTGTGTGTGTGTGTGTGTGTGTGTGTGATGACCTTCACCTCGGTATGCAGGGCACACGGCTGTACATAGATAGTTGGGAATATAATTAATATAAATGGTGTGATGGTATGGTACTAACATGTGTACTGTAAAATATTAGGTACTCTTATGAACAACTTCTGTAACATTATTTGGAGATACAAGTTACTCATGTTACTTTCATATCCCGTTGAGGAGGGATGCTAGCAATATATTAATGGTTTGGGCGACCCTTTGGACCCAAGCCAGTTCCATTTATCTCTTCAACTGTCTCCTTTTCTTTATTTTCCCTCGTCATTGTTGTACTCCATCTTTCATTCTCTCTTATCGTAGAAGGTGTTTCTAGTCTCGGACAATATTCTTTTTTCCATTTACATTACATCATCATTTACATGATGTAGGACTTTTGATCGTAACTGTACAGTCCCTGAGATTAATTCTATGGCATTTCTGAGTCCTTAAGAGGTCGGTGTCTTTTTTCCGTAAATAATTGAACAGATAAACTGAAGCAACAGCGATAGCTTCATTATTATGTCTGACAACTGTGTCTGACATGACGGTGTGTGGGCTGAGTAATATGTGAGTAGAGGTGGGATTGTGGAGGATGTGTGTGTTGTAGTTGTTGTTGACAGTGTAGTGGCTGTAGTCTGGATTTACACAGTTACCAGTCTTGCAACTGGAACCAGTCTTATTAAGTTATCCCTGCTGTTGGTAGGTACATACTGTACCTGTCAAAACATTCTTTATAATATTGTACTGTACTGTAAAGCCTGACACAATAAACATTGTTATTTGAAACTGTTACCATTTATACGTTTATTGATGATGTGCAGTCTAATGGTGGCGTTGATTCACTTATGAACATTAATTCAACAACGTCCAACCACATGCACTATACCCTTTGAACACGACCTAACATAATTTATCATGATGTTACCTTGCATCAGTTTCTATTTAATAAAGGTTCATCAACAAGACACACAAGCAGACGAGCACGTATTCTCGACCTTGCCTGTTGGAGGTCTTCAGGCCGCCTTCCTTCCTCCCTCCCTGACCACCTCACTTTCACTTCAACTCACCAACCTCACACGTGGACTTGGAAGACGTGTGTGTGTATGTGTGTTGGTCATGGACTACTAGCTGCATTTGTGTGTCTTTAAAATTTTCAATATGATGTTGCGAACATGAATATACGTTTGATTTTTAAGGTTTCCGAGTGGAGACGACAGAGTAGGAAAGTACACAATAGTAGTAACACAGGAACTGGTCACTGACAATACTATTCAGATTGTAATGCTCTAGTTACTTCTGATTTATTATTAATGTCTCAAGGTGAAGGTTAATGGCTGGTGGTGGTGATGGTGGTGTGTTGGTGTATATATTTGTGGTGATGGTGGTGATGTGTTGGTGTGGGTATTCGTATTGTTGGTGTAGGACAGGTATTCGTGGTAGTGGTGGTGATGATGGTGTTAGTAGTACTAGCCTCGTGTGGTGATGGAGTGGAGTTGGTGGAAATTATAATAGTATTGATGATGATGATGATGGTGGTGGTAATGATAGCTAGATTATGTCACCATAAATGAGTCAAACAGTCTGGAATTTCCTTGACTTTGAGTAACATCTGGACATTTCAGGTCAACTGTAGGCGATGTGAATAAGAAACTCCGAGGCTTTGATTGATTGATTGATTGATTTTGAAATGATCTGGCAGGGCAACAGCAAAGTCAAATTCGGACGAACACCGACGGCACCAGTACAGGATTACACTTCAGTTTCATCCCGATGCTAAGGTGTACTATAAGCAAGTATACACAATAAATCGAAGTGAAATGTAAATACAATTCTTTATTTATTTCCACAATGGAGTCTGATGTATGTATGTATGTACACTCACGAGCCATAATAAGAATTCAAGTCTTGTTGAACTTACGAATCGCTTGACCTACATGTGAAAGAATAACGACGCTTTTTTTATCCTGTCTTAAACTTGCCGTAGCTTGTATAATTCTCCATCAGGTTAATTGAAACAGACCTGGATACTTATTATAGCTCGTGACTGTACAACCTTCAGTAGGAAGGTCAAGGTCATTCACATGTTCCTCAACTTTAGGTCAAGGTCATAATGTCAGACGGTTTTAATAGTGGTATTGTTTGGTAGTATGCATCGACGTATCACACCCTTCTCATGACTGGTTGGAATGTGTAATTATGATGGTAATTGTAGTAACAGCAGCAGCAGTGCAAGGTATTGTATACTGGGGTTTGATTTTTCTGTCCTCATCTCTCTGTGTACAAACCTGATAAGCTACAAGGTCTTTCTGGCCTAGCACATTCTTCTTTCTACCCGTTGATTGTCTTTGTTGCATACTTTGCAATTCTAAATAACAATGTAATTTTATTCATGTTTATGTCAGAATAATGTTAAAGTATAGTTAAACATTTGTTAAAAAGATGCTAGACCTACATTAATTCTTCCTAACCTTCCTATAAGTTTTCAGTATACGAAAATCTTCCTTTTCTGATGGGCATTTGTAGGTGGGAAGGAAAATTACTATAATATGCTGCACACTGGTAGACTATTCAGCTTAGCATAATCAAATATTCCCATATGTAACAGTTGGTTTGTTGCAGTTTGACCGTCCTTTGTATTTCTTTGTATTCCTTCATCCTTCTACTCATATCATCTTTCTCCTCCACCCACTCTCTCTTCCCATGTTTCTACCTTACCAGGCTCACCCCGACCTCAAATTCACATTGCAATTTCATTTTCCCTTTGTTTTATTTTTATATCAAAACTGGATTGTATACCAGGAGTTTCCAATGCCTGAGGGGAAAAACAATCACCCTAGTGACTCATAACACTGGTGAGTTGTCTTACGTGCATGAGATTGATAAACCTATTACAACAAACAGAGGTCTATGTGTATTGACTACAACATGTAAGAAGACTCGATATAAGATGTGGTTACATGTAGGCAATGACTCTTGAAATTGTTCTTAAAAAGGCTGATTTGCTAAATCCTTTCAGTTGTTTGTGTAGAAAAGGTTTAGGTTATGGTCATATAGTTTCCCATGACTTTTACGATATAGTAAAGTTGTTTCAGAATCATTACTTAGTGTGGATAGGCAACCCTTTTGAGTCCTCCTACTTTAGAAGCAAGTAATTTACAGTTTTCTGTATGACCCTGCACCGTGGCGGCCATAGGATGTTGCAAGGGGAAACTTGTCTGATCAGTGGCAATGTTTGTGCAAGGAGGGACGGACGGCCCTTGAGTTTATAGTGAGGTGTCTGTCTATATTGGATTGCTGGGGTTGTTCTAGACCAGACGGGAGGTACCGGGCAGGTGTGAAGAGGTGTCAGTAGGTTATGACGGATGTCACTAGGAGCCCTACCAATTAAGTGCAGTGTTGGAGTTTGTACAAAAGATAAATATTTGTTTTTTTCTTAATAGTAATTAATAGACAAGTATGATATTTTTGGATTTGCTTATAATGACAAATAAAGTGGACAAGTGGAGACGTTGATATATTGATGGTTGGTATTGCATCATATTATAAATATTATTAAACAGAAGTGAAGCTTTGTGTGACAGGTATTCAAAGAATAGGAGCAGTGAAAAGTTGTTAAAAGTAGAGGTCCTTGTCAGTACAAATAGTAATAGATACGGATGAAGGCATTGTAAAACAATCAGCATTATAAGGAACTGAGTTTGGACTTTGTCTGAGAGTTCATAAGAAACTGCGAGTCTTAGAGATGAAATATTTGAGGTCAATAAGTGGAGCCAAGTGGTATGATAGAGTGAACCATGATAAGACTATGGATAGGGTGGAAAATTATGTACATTATTTTTTGTGAGAATGTATCAAGGACGATACTTGATTGGCATAGACAGAAAGAGAAGATGGACTGGGGTGAAAATGAATATCAACAAATCACATGTATTCAATTGAATTGAAGGATAGAGTGAAGGAGGCTTTGTCTTACACTGGATGGAGATTCCTGGAATGGTGATTTAGTTAAAAGAACGAAAGAATGAAGACAATAATGTTTAAACATTTATTTATATAACAAACTATAAACGAATATACAGCAATATATACACTAGCATTAATGTTATCCCCAGCTGATATCATAAAAAAAAAAAACGACTTGTCTGAACAGCTGGTTTCACGCCAAGTTCTGTTGGCCACTCATCCTCCTGGTCGAAGAATGGGGAAAGTTAAGGTGTTTTGCATGTTATGTCCAACACGTCATTACCACCTTAAGAAGCCGAATCTCTCCACCACCACAAAATACAGTGTCCATAAAATATCTGAACAACTTAATCTTGTTAGGTAATTCATGAACACCTTGTACTGTACATCAACAGTTTCAAGAACGGTTTATGGTTGTAGTGCAAAATTCAGTGTTGTAATACCGTACAACACTTATTGAGAGTTTGTCGACAACCTGAACTCACATCAGGATCATTACAGGACATTATTATTATTATCATTTTCTTCAGAATCTTACCATATATTGTGTCTTGTTACTCAGCAAGTAATGTCTTGAGCAAAACAATGAGTAAAAACTTGACTAATATAAGTCATAACACTGAAACAATATAGGATGTTGGGCGAACAAACATTCCATCTTATCCACCCTGGCTATTGTCCATTCACTTTTACGAAACAGTGTTTTATTAAGTAAGGCTTTATGGATCAGGGAATGTGTTTACAGGAACTTTTTCTCCAATTACTAAATCTACCAGTCACAATAAAAGGTACGAAACTAATTCCTTCACTAATTAATATCACGTAGACTTTGTCAAGACAGTATCGAGGTAGGATTATTTAGTGTATCTTCTACTACAGGTATAGAATTAGTGTACAAAGAAACGGCTCAGTAATATACTGGAATGTATAATATAGTAACCTCATCAGGATTTAAACCTTAAGAAGAGAATGATATTCCCTCTGAGACGACTCCACCACAGACTCTTGATAATACAAATTTAGTGATGAGATTCATTATATCTAAGCACAGTCAGAGGCAATATTTTTGTTATGTACAAATCCTGACTCTGTTTATTCTAGAGATTTATATTGTTGTAGCCTAAATAGTGTTTTGTAAGCCATACACTGTATTTATAAGTTATCTAGAAATCTTTAAATACTATTATGTATTTATTTACATATGATACACATGAGTATACTTACAATATACTGAGTTTGTGAAATGAGAAGCAGAAGCAGGTGATAACAGGCCACCAGTAAAGGCTGGCAACAACACTATTATTAAACATGTAGTCTGCCATTATTCATATTCCATTCAACGAGAATAATAATAATAATAATAATAATAATAATAATAATAATGATAAAATACATTCATATTCTGACTCGAGACTTCTTTGTTACTCACCAACATTTCTTTATTCACAAAAAAATAATAATAAACATGACTAAACTTATGAGTGTTTCGGTCATCGTGCGTCAGTTGTGTTCTTTGGTGGGTGGATTGTTGAGTTGTAGAAATGGTTAACTATATCTTGGCCATTCTTGTGGTTGTTGTTGTTTTGGTGGCCAGGCGGTGGTGACTCTTTCTGCCTCGGCCACGGCTTCTCACACCCGGCTGGTGAAACAACCCAAAAAAGTTAAGAGAAGGAAAAACTTTTGAGATAATCTTATCATGTGTTCTGTTTTTACCACCAATTATCTTCCCATTCTTCTTTACGCAAACTTTTGAGGTAATCTTATCATATGTTTTGTTTTTACCACCAATTACCTTCTCTTTCTTCTTTACGCATCAAATTCCTGAACTATGTGTCTCACCACCGCCTTATAAACATATCCTTTCACTCTCACACTGATCCTTTTATCACACTATCAAAATATATTCCCTCAACAAACTTCCGATTTTCAACCCGATTTGTACTCTGTGGTTAATTAATTACTGTGTCTAACTCCCTCCCCTCTTCTGCTGTAATATGAGCCTAAAGTCAAAATATTTACATTATTTATTACATATTTCTTAGTAGTTAATCAAGTGTTACCTCTGGATATCACAGAAAGAGTAAGTCGAGGTTCCTAATAATGTATACTCACCGTTGACATAGTACATGGCTGGGGAGGAATGTGTGGTGGGTGAAACTGTCTTGGCGAAGGGTCCCCCAGACAACGGGTTAGGGAAGGTGTCGTCCACAATATATGTTGAGTTGCGATTTGTGTTCATGACGGCATCTCGTGTGTTCTTCTCTGGCTTGAATAACACTACATAGACTTTGGGGAAGAAGAGGCAACCCAGCTGGACAAACCCTCTGTTGAAATGTAAACAGATCACACAGTTTTAAATGGCAGATTGTAAATGTAAATGCTCTGTAAAAAGTTGATAAATGCAGCAATATATGAATAGTACTCTGTGGGTGATTGAAGTATATTGTATAGTGACCGTGAAGACTGAAATGTTAACGTTATTAGATATGGACAAAACAAAACATATAACAGTGGTAGACATGAGGTAGAACTCCTCGTTTGTACTAACCCAAGGGACAAGGAGAGGGCCAACGTGGCTATCCTAATGTCATCTGAAGATCCAGTAGACATGTAGAGAGGAACAAAGATGAGCCAAATGAGGCAAGTGGTGTAGTTGGTGAAGGCAATGTAGCGAGCCTCGTTGAAACCTCCAGGACACTGAAAATAAATACATATATATATTGTAGTTTGGTTAAGGTTGGGAAACGATTTGGTAATTTGAGACTAATAAATCTACTCATAATTTTCTTATAGATATCAGTGTTCCAAATAATGTCAAGGCTGTAATTAATGTCAAGTAAACAGATGGACCAACACACAATTACCTTTCTGGTCTTAATGGCATAGAGTGTACAGAGAGCCACCAGGATAAGAGGATACACAAATCCAACAATATAGGAGTAATCTTCAAGACCCTCACAGATGAGAATGCGATGGTTAGGGTGACGGTCACAGAGGTATTTGGTCTTGGGTGGGTACAACACCAACCAACACACATTGACCACCACTTCAACACTTACCAACACCAACACTATCACCACCTGGGACTGTGGCGAGGTGTACTTGGTCTGAGGAAATAATTAAAGACGTCAATAACAAATCTTTTATATCTAGTAATGTATACCTTATGATTTAACATAATTAACAGATTGTATAAATAGGACACAGGCATGAATGATAGGATTTGGTTGTAATATCTTTTAAAAGCATTCGTAATGTTTATTTTCCAAATTTCAATCTGTTACTCGATGACCCAAGTGAAAGTATGATTGGCTTTGGCTAGGATGGGTCAAGGTCATGCCTACTTAAGTACAATGGAAAAGTGTTCCCATTTCCATTCTCAGTATGCAGCACTAACCTTGTGTGATTTGGACTTGGAATCAGGATTACGGTTAAAAATCCTAGCGATGCGGTTGATCTTAGTGAGAATGGCAGCATAACAGAGCGTGTAACTGAAACCCATGAAGAACCGAGTGAGACCACAGGTGAGAGGTGCTGGAGGCGCCACAATGATGAAGCTCATAGAAAAGGAGAAAGCCACACCTCCCAGCAAGATGTAGGACAACTCTCGTGATGATGCCTTGATAACGGGTGTGTCCAGGTTCACCCAGAATATCACACCCACCAGTACCGTACTGAAGATGCCTGCACACGAAAGGTGGATTAGTTTTTATAACTTTACTATTAAGAGTGTATTTTCACAGAATTTATTTATAACAAGATGGTCGAAAATATAATAGGTTACAATTAGTCAGAAGTTATATCAAATCAAGTGTTTCAAAGCTGATAGTCATATAATTACCAATAATGTCAGTAACCATACATTTAACATCTGAATGGTTTGAAATATTCATTACATTTTATAAAATGCAGTTGAATACTTGCTGAATATGTTTACGCTCATGTTCTATACTTACCCAGGCTGGCAAAGGCAAGAGAGGTAATGGCCCAGCTATTTCTATAGTCGATATATTTTTCTTGTTTGAATACACAGCTCATCTTATCGGGGCTACTTATCATGCATTCGTCGTTGCATTTCTGACACAAATTTGAGATGTTATTTACAATTTCATTTGCCTGACAGTTTTCACAACGCCAACAGCAAGAGTCACGTATCTGCAACAAATAACAAAGTATTGTAAAGGCTGTGTTTTCCCAAAAGTTTATAGAAAATATTTCTCAAAAAACCTTACAGGTAATAATAAATAATGTGTTACATTATTAAGCTTTTCTATAATTATCAAGAATGTAATTACATTACTTTATTTGGAAGTTCTTACAATAGTTGAATTGTACAGAAATTTTTAAGTCTTTCTTGAACAGTACGGTACTGCTTTTGAAAAGGAAATTAATACTGGTGATGTCATGAAACAGGCAGGATAGATATACAATCTATATACCGGGAGGATAGAATATAGGTACACACCGGGATCTTGGCCTGGCCAGGGAGACATTGGTCTGTACAGGAGGAGACAGGGAAGGATTGTTGGGGCCTCCATTGGAGTTCTTCCTTAGCCAGGGTTAACTCATCTTTTGTCGCCTCACCTGATGCTGCATCTGAGGGTGAAAACCGTGATTTATTCCAGCAATCGTTTAACTGTGTATTTTTTTTTTTTTTTTAGATGTAACTACAGTACTGGTATATGGTAGTACATATAATGTACTGGCATAAAGTTTTATTTTCGTTGTTTTTTACAGTACTTGACAGATTCCAATCATACATAAGCAATTTATGGGGAATAACCAGACAATCCTGTTTAAAGAAACACTTCGGATTTTATAACATAAGTTCATGATATAATAAGAACGTCTGAAAGAGTGAGAGAAATGTGTACTGACTATTATAGGTGCCCACTTGACGCCACGTGAAACTGTTGTCGTCATTCCGTTGGTAATTAAAGATGGTATACCTCGGTGGACCAGATCTGTCTTCTCCAAACCTGAAGGTCTCGTTGTTTGCATCTTATGAAAAGAAAAGAAATAGACACAATATTTAAATCTGTTTCAAATTAGTACTTCTTTCTGCCATAGCCTACTTTACCAAGACAACAAGTTGTGGCAAATAATGATCGGTGTTGTACCATTTAATTATATATAGGGAATAACACAGAGTTCACATTCCCGTATATGTACCCATTAATTGTTTGATGAGATTGGAATAAGTTGGGTTATTTATATATTTAGGTCAACAAACTGACCAACCATGGTATTGAAACCAGTTCTTCTCAGTTGCAAACATAATGCAAAGTTTGTAACTATAATTCTGGCCAAGAATCCTCATTCCTTAGCAGTGATGGTGATGATGTGACTAAGTATCTACATCAATACGATGTAAGTGAACTTCATACTCGTGTCTTTTTCATTCAGTTGTCTTACCTGTAAAGCTGAGATTGATGAGATGTGTAAACAGATGTTGCCCGTGTAGATGACCATCACTAATACTACCATGGACCATCCCTTCACACACACCTTCCTGCCCACCACACTCTTCCTTCCATATACTGTGTAGAGCCCAAGCGTAAGCATACACTGCGTCCCGTACAAAGTGAAGCCATAACTGTTGCTGGTATTCCGATGTGACCCTGTAATGGGACATAACATTAGTAATTAGTTGGTAGTAGTATGGTGTTGCTAAATCTGGAGCAACTGATTCCCCCAAACTATTCCAACTAATAAGCCGCCATTACTTTGTTCCTTTGGTTCTGTTTCCTGACATACTTTGGAGGAATCAAGGCGCTTTAATGTACTTAAAGTATACTATGCCCTTAATTATTAAGCCTCATCATTTGGCCACAAAGTTGATCCAGAGGTTCTGTTCCCACTTTGCGTCTTTTAGGTCCCGAGTTCAAAATGGACGACCTGGTAGACTTGGCAAGGTGAGGTTCCGACATATTTTTTATGTGTTCCTGATTATTAATGTATGGATGGAATGTAATTTTCACCAGTGAAGAAATTTCACCATTGTGATTAATTTTTAACTAAAGCAAAAATTATCATCCTTAATACTTTGGTAAAATTACTTCTACCATGATAGAAATTACTCATTCTACACACCGCGGTGGGCGGTAAATCTCATCATAACATTCCTGTACCACTGGTTCACCTATGTGCAATGTCTTTCTTGTATTTTGGGTGAGGTGTATGAGTTGGGAATGTTTGGGGCACTGGGTTGTCCTGGTTCAGAGGAAATGCTGTTCCGAAGGCAGATGAGTCCACCTTTTTGGTGGACCAACGGCATCCCTGAGAGGAGGTTTAGAGTTGAAGCCATAGTCGCAAGCCCGATCTTCCTCCAACTCTCTCCTCTCCCTTACATACGGGGCTTGGCGTATGCTTCTCTTCCTCTTTCTATTCTTTCTTCCTGGTGAGGGCTGGTTCTATCCAGAAATGAGGAGATGCGCTGGCGAGATCGCCCGATTGAGTTGCACAACAGGGGAGGCAACTGTTGATGGGTTCATTGGCTCTGGGGTACTATTGAATGGCACAACAAGGGAGGTTATGGGTTCGTTTGCTCGAGGTACTGTACATGGCCGTGAGCCAGTTGTCGCCTCTTGTGTTGCCTTCGACGAAACAGATCTCACTATCGCCCTGACTCCCTTTTGGGAGTCTGAGCATCTGCGCGGTTTCGGTCAACCAGACTCGGGACTGCTCGTACAGACAGTCTGGGAACAACAACAACAACAACAACAACAATTCATTCTACAAGTAAAATATAACTATATCACTAACACTGATTTGTTCTTGGCAATGAAATAATGTTGACAGTTGCATATTAATGACATGTAACTCACGTGGTGGGAATGTTTTGTCTCCACGTCCAGTATTCTTGAAACCATGGATTGCGTGTGTTGGTCTCTGGTGTCAGTTTGGTGAAGTATTCATCAAATCCAGGCACCTTCTTCGCTAAAGGCAGCAGTGCTAGGGCTCCTTCTGTCACATTCTCCACATTCTGTCATGAAAAAGAGATGCGATGGTTATTGTATGCATGTGTGTCACTGAAGCAAATACACATACACATAACACTTAAATATATCTTGTTATCGGACAGGATGACATATTGACACACAAACTGACAGGCAGACTGACAGACAAACGAAGGCAAAATCATAGTCTCTTTTACTTCGTTCGCTGAGAAAATAAGATAATTGTATGTGATTATTTGCTATCATTATAGTGACCTTGTTTGCCCTCCCATATCACACACTCACTCACCATAGGGTCTGTGTAGCTCCAGCCGTCTGACCCCAACCACACAAAGCGGGAATGCAAGTTACGTTTCTGCACAGTTTGAAGCAGTTTCAATGCCACATACCTCACTGCAAACACCACCACCACTGAAACACATACATACAATTATCATTAGTCACTGAAGACTGGTTGGGTTGGAGGAAACTTTAGCGGATTGATTGTTAACCCATTTTCTAGTTTCGTTGAAAGTAAATAAATAAATAAATAAATAAATATGTAAGTAAATAAATAAAATAAAATAAATAAATAACAATAAAAATTCATGCATTTTACCAAGAGGATGTTTTTTTTTAACTTGTTTTCTAGTTTCGTTGACAAAGAGAAAAACAACATTAGTTAATGGATCTTACCACTGGCATCAACCTCTATAAGTTGGTCAACGACGCGGTCGTAGAAGTAATCGTTGTGTTGAGGAGCCAAGGCGAGTCCAGGTGAAGCCAAACACACACCATACTGAGGAGCCTTCCTGGATAACTCACGGTAACCTTCCTCACCATACTCTCCCTCACTGTATACCACACTGGCGTATTTCCAACCCATCTCCCTGCAAGAAAATATAAACGCACACACCATCAAAAACAAGTATGTGTGTCCTGTCTAATCCGCAGCATGTGTCTATGTTTCCGTAGAAAGGTTACAGCCACGAAATTATTTCCATGCTGTTTATGATCTGGGAAGAAATTTATGCTTTGACAATAGAAGGCTTGGTTAATGGACTTTGCCACGTCCTGTGAGAAATAGCTTCAGTGCGAAGTAATACCTGGATTATACCACACACACCAAATGTAGTCTTGTATCTACTAACAACAATACTGTACCTCATAATGCTGAGGATGGCCTGTGCCTGCGCGGTGTCTGAAGGGACTGTACGCAGGAAATATGGATAGCGATCGTCATTACTGAGTGAGGCTGAGGTACTGAGGTAGCTGATCTGTGGCAACTGTATTACCCTCAACACGCTGGCCATCTGTACAGAAAACAGTCACAGTGGTAGATAATTGAGACTTACACCAAGAGCGTATGTATAGGAATGATTCTGTACAACTCTTCCATCTCTCTCCATCACTTTGTTATTTTTGAGTCCATGATAAACATTAAAAGAAAGAGTTACAACAAGGAAGTATGTATATTGTTCTCGGGGATTATGTCTCTACAACCATCACATTCCTTGATAAATGTGTCTACAAATATTATTCTGTACATACACGTGTACAAGAGTCGAACTGATATAGTTACAGTACATACCAAGACTGTATTGTGAATAATTTGTTAATAGATAGTGGATATAGTTGTACACACGAAGAAACGTTCTTAAACGTTCATATTTCTTGTAGCATCAAATAAATCCCCATGTTTATTTAATGTATAATACGCGTAGGTGCAAAACAATAAATGAACCACATAATATATTTATTGAAATGGACGATAAAAAAACGAAAAATGGAAATAAAACAAAAGGAATGGATGATGTCACACCTCCAGCTTTGTGAACTGACCTGGGTGGAGACTGATGACTTCTGACCTCCGATGACCCCCACTACCCTGTCGTACCGACCCTCGAGGAAGGTTGGGGAGCTACCATCCTTGCAGGTAAACTCAGGTTCGTGGTGCTGGTGTTGACCTGAGAGATAACCTGCCAAACGAGATCAGGCAAAGTTATAATGAGTCAGGCAGGGTCATATTAGGCCAAATAAGGTCACATATCAAATCGTTGTAGCTTCTGGGAAAAATGTAATGTAAGCATGTGTTTGTGTTTTGGGAAGTGCATGGGGCGTGTCTCTGGAAGGTTGTGTGTGTAGTGTGTGTGTGTGTGTGTGTGTGTGTATTTGTGTGTGCGTTGTGTGTAGTGTGTGTGTGTGTTGTGTGTGTGTATTTGTGTGTGCGTAGTGTGTGTGTGTGTGTGTGTGTGTGTGTGTGTGTGTGTGTGTGTGTGTGTGTGTGTGTGTGTGTGTGTGTGTGTGTGCTTCCGTTAATCCTGTACAGTAACTCACCCTTGATGAATCGTAGTGAGTGGTTGAGTGCTAGGGAGGGATGATCACACGAGTCCAACACCAAGGCCCCCAGTGTTACCCCAGGCAGCAGGTCAGTCCGTCCGTTGATCTCATCCAGTGTGTACATCATCATCTCCAGGGGTTGTATTCCTTCGGGACCCTGCAGGATTACATTACGCAAAGAATTAGGAGCGTGTTTGTATATAATATTTATCAAAGGTGGTCCTCGTGTCTGACATCAAGTGATAATTTTTGTGTGTGTATGTGTATATATCTCATAAATCATTTTTATCCACATTTACAAAAATCGTCTTTGCAAATATCTGTACAACAATCCTATTTATAATGCGTAATATCTATGAAAATGCCTTCCTTGTTTTTTTGTAAGACTAATAGTATGTGTGGCTCACGTGTAGCCCAGTGTGCAGATTAGATTGAAAATTCACGGGGGAGAGTTTTGTAGAGTATTAAAGTAGTTAACAGTAGGAATGGTTATAAGGAGACATGAACATTAAAAATATAATAATAATGGTCAAAATATTACCATGGGACGGTAGGTCGCGTTACAGATAATAATAATGTAGAAGGTCACGGGTCAGAGGTGGGAGATAGGCTAAGTTCATAGGGCAGACGAGGAGCGAGGAAGGTCACAAGAAGGTCAGAAGGCAAAGGGGTGCCGAAAAAGTTTTATTGTGACCGACCAGGATACAGAAACTGACAGATTTAGTTACGTAGTGTGTTTGAAAAATTGGCAAAATAAATGAGTAATTAGACCGAGATAGGTATGATAAATTATTTTACTATATACATCGAAAGATATAGAATAGATGAAATTATCGACAAAACAAGTAAGGTAGAAAAAATATGATCAACAATACCAGGAGTCATTTAATTAGATGACTACAAAAGTAATTACATTATTTTATTTGGTGAACTAATTTGGTATAGGGCCTAAAATAAATCAGGTGAAGGTCGTAATCAATTCATTCTCCGGATATATTATGATACTAAAACTAAATAAATATATGATGCTGGAACTAACCTGAATACCTAATGCTGGAACTAAATGAATATATAATGTTGGAACTAAATGAATATATAATGTTGGAACTAAATGAATATATAATGTTGCAACTAAATGAATATATAATGTTGGAACTAAATGAATATATAATGCTGGAACTAAATGATTATATAATGCTGGAACTAACCTGGATATGTGTGCAGACATCTAGACCAGCGTTGGGTGAGAGGACGGTGGCATGGATAGGGAAGACAGCTCCAAGGTAGAGTGAGGCGTTTGGGGGCCATACCAGTGTCATATCCGAAATGCTACTATTACTACTACTACTATCACCACTACCACCACTATCACTATTACTGTTACTTATCAGTCTCTCCCACCTACCACTCCTTCTCCTTTCACGACCTTCTTATAATGTTGGAACTAAATGAATATATAATGCTGGAACTAAATGAATATAATATTATAATGCTGGAACTAAATGAATATATAATGTTGGAACTAAATGAATATATAATGCTGGAACTAAATGAATATATAATGTTGGAACTAAATGAATATATAATGTTGCAACTAAATGAATATATAATGTTGCAACTAAATGAATATATAATGTTGCAACTAAATGAATATATAATGCTGAAACTAAATGAATATATAATGCTGAAACTAAATGAATATATAATGCTGGAACTAAATGAATATATAATGCTGGAACTAACCTGGATATGTGTGCAGACATCTAGACCAGCGTTGGGTGAGAGGACGGTGGCATGGATAGGGAAGACAGCTCCAAGGTAGAGTGAGGCGTTTGGGGGCCATACCAGTGTCATATCCGAAATGCTACTATTACTACTACTACTATCACCACTACCACCACTATCACTATTACTGTTACTTATCAGTCTCTCCCACCTACCACTCCTTCTCCTTTCACGACCTTCTTTGTCTGTCGTGTTGTTGGTCATCGAACTCAGGAAACTCGTTGTGCCTTCAATACCACTCAGAGTAACCTTCCCACTACTAGTACTATCACTGTCACTATCATTACTATCGGTGCTTATGTTCTTGCTACTACTACTACTACTACTACTACTACTGCTGCTACTACTACCACTATATGCGAGTGTAGTGACTGGCATGAGGGTAGTGACTGGAGTTTCATCACCACCCGCCGCAGATATCACCACCACCACCAACACAGTCACCACCACCGCTGACCACCACATCTGGAGGGAAAATAGAAAAACAGAAACATTTAGGGATCACATAATGACACCACAGATTATATTATAAGGCATATATATATACATATATATATATATATATATATATATATATATATATATATATATATATATATATATATATATATATATATATATATATATATATATATATATATATATATATATATATATATCTGATTTTCGTGATTCACCCTTGCATTCCCACCACCCTTTGTCTTCTCATCATTCTCTATCTTTCTCTCTTCTCTCTTTTTCTCCCTCTTACCACTGGCCTACCACACTTCTATGGCCTCACTTTCAAACACACACAAAAAAAAAAAAAAAAAAAGCTACAACCACAAAACTTTACTTACCCTTTCGATCCCTCTATAATCATCCCAGTTGTCTTCCTCCCACGCGCTTCCTCCCTCCCTCTTTCCCTGACCCACCTCCCACTTATTAAATCCATCTTTCTCTTGCTTTTATTTTTATTTTAATCAAGGAAAGAGAGGGAAGGAAGAATGTTAGTAATGAAGATGTATAGGTGGTTGATAGGAGAAGAGTGATATATACAGTATTTAGATGTTTTGTGTGAGGTTAATTAGTGTTTATGTCAGATTGCTTTCGTGGCTTATTTTTATTCACCCCAGCCTCCTCTCTCTCTCTCTCTCTCTCTCTCTCTCTCTCTCTCTCTCTCTCTCTCTCTCTCTCTCTCTCTCTCTCTCTCTGTGTGTGTGTGTGTGTATTTTATGGTTGCATAGTTCGTGTAGTTGTAAATGAGGGTTTTTTTCTCTCAGAACGTTTTGGATGCAAGTTAAGTACCAACGCAGGTATAGTAAAGACTGTACAGTGAAAAAGAAATCCACATGACTACAGGCAATAAATATCCTTCCTATGGGGTTATTAATAGACGAAATAAAACTCTCCCCATCGACTAACCATTACTCCTGACAATTGCTTCGTGTCGAATCTCCCTTTTCAAGTAACGAAACGAAATGAAACGGGATTTGTTGTCGAAAAATCGCATACATTTCAACTCACAAGGATTCTGCCGACAAAGTGAGTAAGATTTGTGAGTTCTGAATGACCACTTCCGGCTACACGTGTTTTTAAATGCGTGATGTGATGTCACCTCTTAGTCTTGAGAAAGGGAAGTGGCTGGGTAAGATGATTTAGTACTGGGGAATGCATGGTTGAGTCACCAGCAACACCTTACACCTTTACCTCATGCATACCTGGTGAATCAACAGGCTGACTGGAAATACCTTGATCCAGTACGACGTCTTCAGTTCCGTCATCAGTCACCACGCCACCACTCTCGGCCAGACGTACGATTCAACCTGGCTTATTTTATTACCATATTTACACTACTCACTGAGGGATGAATAGCTGGCTTAGTGGGTTAATTCTTTCCTATTTGAACGTGCAAGTTTACTGGGACGACTTAAGGAGTTTCCAGATAAACATTACAGTCCGTGTGACCGGATTCGCCTCCATCCAGTGACTCATTTCACCCTTATTTCCTCTGCAGTAAGACTCACATTCGTCTCTCCCCGTCCCCTCCTTCCCTCCCTCCTACATCCTCGCACATACACACAGAGAGAGAGAGAGAGCACCTAGCCACTCTCTCAGAACCTTACGTTGCTCTTTGATAGTTTGAGTTCTCTGGCTGAGTCTTTGTTGTACTGTGTTGCACCTTCTTGATGCTCTCCCCTTTCAACTCATATATATATACCTTTTACCCTTTGCTTTTGTCTCTAGTAGCTATCCACTTTTATCTGCTCATCTACTATAGAGGTTGTACCCGCACTCGTCTAGTTTTGGGTTGGATTATCAGTCTTATGTTACAGTTCTGCTCTCTCTCATTCTTGTACTTTAATTTGTTGTTAGTCGAAGAATCCATACACTAAACAAGAAAAATATTGCCGCTTTATTTGATACTTAAAAAGATTATCCTTACCATTTATTTTTAGACACGGAGGTTCAGCCAAATATATCCCAGATTGTTTTCCTAGACGAGTTCGTTTCATAGCGATTATAGAGTGTGTGACATGTTTATTTTAGTGCCACTTTGACTTCATTATTTGTCCTGTTTATAGACTGACAAAAACACAAGTTGCCTTCAGCCTGACACATCATCCAATATACTGTGGTATATACAAGTCATCAGATTCCAAGTGGGTATAGTATCACGATTTATCGACTTAACACACACACACACACACACACACACACACACACACACACTGTACTGTATAATTATCTAGAGCGGACGCAGGCTTCTCCCTCGTCCGGTCTATGACACATCAAATATAAACAGAAGAGAGGCCAAGGATGGATGCTTCGATGAGGGAGGTTGGTTGGGGTCGCAGATATTCTTGTCTTCAATTGAAAACTCTTAAGGGTATCATTATATTTTGGTAGATTTGGAGTCCATGTAGCTCCCTGAACAATGCAAAAACAGATCCCCCATTTGTATACTATAGTGGTGTGTTTCCTTCATGGCATAGTTTGGTGGAATCAGTAGTGCCCCAATTAACCAACACAAATGATTCTCTTACTACAGGATTGACAGACTGATTCCTCCTACTTCAGTATTGGTGATCTGCTTCTTTTGGCACAGTTTGAAGGATTGGGTAGCCTCTAGTTCATCTACCGTATACATCTCTCTTGACCCTTGAAGTAATACATGATGTTTTAACCAACTTATCTATTTCTAATATTTACCAACTGAATAATCATGAGCTTATTTACTAACAATAATCCCCCTTCTTATCTACATTTCCTATTTAATCAACCTACCAGCCACCAAAATAACTACTTAACTAACTAATTACTTAATACTTCTCTGTCTCGATTGATGAATTGTAGAATGGAGAAATTGGTACGAATTGAATAAAACACTCACCATGATGATCCAGTGAGAGAGACAAATGGACAGAAGACTTGATCAGGTCCTCACATAAGCCACTCGTGGGGGGTGACCTTTCACGTTACCCTTCAAGTGGCAGATATTGTGACGACTAATATACGTGAGGTTTCTTCTTAGTGGCAGATATTTAGGCAGTGAATTGTGAGGTTTTTTTTTATCATGTCTTGAGGCTGATATATTGAGAGGTATGTTGCTCTCGAGCTGTGTGTGTGTGTGTGTGAATAATAACAATGGTGATGTCAGGCGCGTGCGTGAATGTGCAGCTTGGCAACCGACGGCAGGTACACTAGTAGATAACGAGAGGCTGGGAAGTGTACGAATAGCCTTAGACTTGCTTTTGATAATAATTGGCTGTGATTGTGTTAAATTTTCTGCATGTCATCAAAACACTGTATGATTTCTACTCAGCTCTCTTCAAACAATTTAATAACACTTTATGTATTTTCTCTGACTTCGAGATAGTCAGTTTTATTTAGAGTAGTATAGGTGTATTGTCATTGTAAGACGTGTGGTCCTTTCTCACCACATAGAGTCAATACATACAGGACACTAAGTATGAACACAATCTATATGTTAACACTAAACGTAAACATGTCCATCTCTGCCACTCTGTTCTATAAGATGGGTTAACACCATGCACTCGTAGATCACATCACTTCTAACAAAGACTTCAAACACTTTACAAACACTTTACTAACACATACCACAATACACCTGCTGTGACTCTAATAACGAGAGGGCACCTGGAAAACACCCGCATGCGTCGAGAGCCAAGCGTGAAGTGCGTCAGACAGGCGGGCATGCAAGAGTAGTCTGAGTCAGTATGTGTGTGTGTGTGTGTTTGTGTGTGTGTCACTCAGCTCACTCCTGTCCCTTGTACCGTTTCCTTTGTATGACCACACTCATTAATTAATTCTTTCACACCCTTTATCTCTCCTTCAGTGGTTCACCTTCAATCAGTCTGAGAATATTTTACTAATGAGATAATTATGATCATCTACAAAAAAAAAAAAAAAAATGAAAAAAAAAAAAATGAAAATAGATAAATATACAGCATAAATCAATCAATCAATGAGAGAAATTGTATACCGCATTGTGTCTGCCTTCGATACCAGATCAATGCCTCAGTTATACGTGGCTAAATGACTGACCCTCTTCGCAGTTTTAATTGAGGTTTTACCCCAGAGGCAGCTTGGACTCGGGTTTTCTTTGTTCGTGTATTATTCTGGAAGGAATCTTGATCTCCGTGCCAAATTTGGTAAAGATTTGTTGGGGGAAAGGGGACGTTATCAAAACAAACAATTTCTCGATCTTATTAAACAAACTATCATGGAAATATAGTTTACCGTTAACTGTACTAACTGTGTTTATGCCTTTTGTGGAAGAGTTGTCTGTTTCCGGCCTCTCCTAAGCTTTGTTGTTGCTCTCTGGCCTTTCCCTTTTCTCTCACTTCTCTGTAAAGGCGCGGTTGGTGGGGAAAAGGCCTTCGGGTCAAGCTAAACAAAGATGATGGAATAATATTGTCCTTGATATGTGAAAGACAGGAACCTGGAGTCAAAATTATGGTATGATAAACACACGTATCATTTGGTACCACTACCTATACTACCTTACCTTTTTCTTCTCCTTCATCACCTCCTCATCCTCTTCCTCTTCTTCAATAAACAGCCTCACAATAATCAACAACAGATCTATTGCTTAACATTCCACTGTATCGCTAGTGGTTCCCCCTCCTCACGTCTTCTATAATACATACCAGCTAATTTTTTAGAATAATAATACCAACTATCTTCGTAAGGACCATCAGTCTGTTGATATTTGGATGTCTTTTGTTATTATTCTTTGTAATCTTCCCCTGCTCCTCGTCCTCCTTTGATTTGGTAGGTTATGTGGAAGTGAAGGTCAGTGGAAGGGATTTATGTTCACGCAAGGAGTAGGTAGGTAGGCTGGGGTGAACCAAGACGCACAATACCCTACTTAGGCCTTCCTGTAAGCATTCCCTCTCACAACTACACATTTTGGGGTACTTTAAAAATAATGCAGCTCTGCGGTTGTGATAATTACCTAAATCTTCGATTCTCCCTTCATGGAAAAGTAAAAATGTGAAGTTTGCATTTATTTATTTACCGTATACTCTTCATAACGGAGGTCATTCTTTCACAATGGTTAAAGACTGTAGCGTCTCCGTCCCTTTCTGTCCCGGTTTTGGGCCGATGGTGTTTGTGAGCACATATATCATAAATAATGAAGAGTTTAGAATACTTTGGATAAAGAGGTTGTGACGGAGATGCGACGTCACATCCTCCCGTGTTTATACGTGCTCTGAAACACCTTTATGACCTAAATATCAAACGTCAGGGTCACTAGAAATAAACAAGGGCAGATTACTGTAAAATAACCATTGTGTACCTTGGGTCAGGACCCGGATAGACGACTGGCCACACGCAGCCAGGTGACAACAAAGATCTCATAGAGTCGGTGACTACAGGGATAGCCAGGTCTATGTGACGAACACAATTACTCTGTCGACTGTAACTCAGCACAACTTACCGTCTGAGATTATAAAAACTTTGATAAAACCTTGCAAGTTTACAGCCATGAAAATTTTGGTACAATTTGGCAGGTCCGGGGTTCATTAAAATTTTGGTAGAATTTTGCAGGTCCCTGGAAAAGGTTTGTTAAGAAAAGTGTATGACATTGTATGGTCTGGCATCCCGGTTTTAACTTGACAAGTCATGGAATGGCTCCTCATATCAAAGCTAAGTGAAGGGACTTTAGTACTAGATGCAAATACTTGTGGAAGGGAGCTGAGAATTTTGTGGACTTGAAAGACGAAGAGGATTTATTGTGGCCTTATTTACTGGCTAGTCTGTCTAATCTTTCTGTATTTTTTTCCAGTTATCAAGCCTGGCGCTGGAACATATGGGGAATGGGGTATTGATAATGAGGATTTTTATTTGGGGGGGGGGAGGGGAAGCTTCCTCTTAATCTCATTTTGACGTATCAGATGGTATGTATCTATAGGAAAACACATCGTAATGAATCCTTATAGTCAACATGATACGGTTTCTATATAATGGTTACACGACCTATCTCACTGTAATACAAATACGTGATTGTTGACAGTTATATCATTTAACACATAACATTAATAGTTGTGCAGTCAGGGATTTGTTGTTCTAACTGTCCAGTCTAATGCCAAACTTCTGAAACACCCGCAAATCTATAAGGCTTGAAAATAAAAATGAATTGAAGGTGTAACTATGTAGGTGTATTTACGTCTACCTAAAAGTGTGAATACAAAAGTAAACACAAGTTTATACAGTATAATATTACATCGAGTGTAAGTAAACCTAGAGGTGACCTTATTACGTTGGCCGGATCCTGTAAACTGTTCCAGACCGATTACTAGCTGGGAATACAATGATGTCAGGAGGAGTGACACCTAAATCTCCAGAAATAGTGAGGAAATGACACAATATCATGTCCAACTTTATCTGTTTGTGTGATGATGATGTAATGTATTGAATACATGAGTACACACTATTGACAGCTGACGTTCCTATTGTTGTGGGTGAGTTATATTCTGAGGAGGCCAAGTAGAATTGATAC
>JAWQEG010002964.1:0-62033 GCA_033782935.1 Petrolisthes cinctipes | reverse complement strand
GTATCCAGTTGTTGCCTTCCAGATTTAACAACAACAACAACAACAACAACAACAACAACAACAACAACAACAACAACAACAACATCAACAACAACACCCCCTTCACAACTTTATACTCTATTATATTCATTTTTTCGACGTCATTGTTTCTCTCTCTCTCTCTCTCTCTCTCTCTCTCTCTCTCTCTCTCTCTCTCTCTCTCTCTCTGGTAGTAGACTTTTGGTAAGTACTGTACATTAATTGGAGCGCCTCGATTCCTCCAAACTATGCCAGGAAACTATACCACATGAACTCAATATTTGGTGGTCTGTTGCTTGGAATAGTTTGGAGGAATCAGTTGCTCCAGATTTACCAACACTGTACTTCCCCTCCCCCTCTAAGGACCCTAGTTGTGATCGTGTAGGGTGGGATATTGGAGGCTTCTGATTCCCCCTGACTATGCCACAAAACAAGCTCCTTCCGTAATTAAAGGTGTGTGTGTTTCGTGGCAATATTATTTTGAAGGACTTATTTACCTCTAATTTTCTGACTACATCACAGGGGCCCTTAACATATCAAACATCAAATTTCACGATGATCAAATAATGCTTTTTCTCCTCTCCTTTTTTTTATCTTCCTATTCGTTTCTCTCCCTTTTCTTCCTTTTTATTATAGTTCCTTCTCCCTTTCTTTTATCTTCTTCTTCTGTTCCTCTTCCTTTATTTTCTCCCTTATCCTCCTTCTTTCTCTTTACCTCCTTCTCCCTTATCCCTTTTCTATTCTTTCTGTTGTATATTTTGTGAAGTAATGGATTATGGTCAGGTGATTCCGAGAAGAAAAAGGTGGATATTTTTGTAATGCCATGGACAGTAAGGCTGGGAATTCTTACACAGGTTATATGTAAAAAGAGGTCATTAATCTGGAAGTGACTCGGTGTTTTGCAAAATAACAATCCTAATAATAATAATGTTGTGTTGCAGTTACATAGTGTTACATTTTCTATATGTTGTAAACCCTCAAAAACAACAGCGTGTGTATGAATTCTTGTGGCCAATATTACAGTCACGAGTACTAATAAGTATCCTGCAGGTGTGCTTCGAATACCTACCTAGAGAGAGAGAGAGGTAAATAAATACACAACAAAATCTCCATTGGAATTGGTTCGTTGGTGAATTGTACTGTCCAAAGCTGTATACTTATTTGTGCTGGTGACTGTACAGCTGATGTGTTGCGCTGGCTGGTCCGGGGTTCGATTCCCCTCTGGCACACTCGGGAATTTGAGATCAATTTCTGAGTACTTCGTGGTGCATCGTAGTAACTGAATAGGTCTGAGGACTTTGACAATCCCACTTGGAACCATTTGTGTGTGTGTGTGTGTGTGTGTGTGTGTGTGTGTGTGTAAGAGAGAGAGAGACAGGTAGACAGAAATAGAAATGTGAGAGAGAGAGAGAGAGAGAGAGAGAGAGAGAGAGAGAGAGAGAGAAATGTGTGTGTGTGTGTGTAGGAGAGATGGAGAGAGAGAAAGAGACAGATAGACAGAGATAGATGGGAATTTGTATGTGTTGAGAGAGAGAGAGAGATGGAGAGAGAAAGAGACAGATAGACAGAGATAGATGGGAATTTGTATGTGTTGAGACAGACAGACAGACAGACAGACAGACAGAGAGAGACAGACAGAGAGAGAGATATCCAACCCTTTAATCCTCCCTCCCCTACTTCTCTTTACAGGTCATTCTCTCTCCTCGTTATTCCTCTCTTAACTGTTATCATATTTACTCTATCGCTCTTTTCCTTCCATTTATTCTCCATTCTCTTCCATGCACCCTTTGTCACCCCTTTGCCTTATTCTCTTTCCCTTGTTATTTCCTCATTCTTTATTCCTTCTCACTGATTGTCTATACTTCTCTTTGTCTGTCTGTCTGTATGTCTGTATTTGCTTATCAGATCTGAAACTTATGTATGTATGTGTGTATATGTATGTAGGCCTACGTATCTATGTACTAAAATGTATGTATGTATGTATGTATGTATGTACTAGAATGTATGTATGTATGTACTGGAATAAATTTATGTATGTATTAGAAAATATGTATGTATGTATATGCATGTACTAGAATGTATGTATGTATGTATGTATGTATGTACTAGAATGTATGTATGTATGTATGTATGCACCAGAATGTATGTATGTATGTATGTATGTATGCACCAGAATGAATGTATGTATGTATGTATGTACCAGAATGTATGTATGTGTGTATGTACCAGAATGTATGTATGTATGTATGTATGTACCAGAATGTATGTATGTATGTATGTATGCACCAGAATGTATGTATGTATGTATGTATGTATGTATGTATGTAAGATGATAATTATTACTTATAGAAGGGAATCGGTTCATTATCGCCTCGTTATAGAAAACCGATTAAGGGTCCCAGTGATAATTATTATAGTCAGAAAATTGGAGGTAAATGAGTCCTTCAAATATTGCCACGAAACACCCACCTGTAGGGAAGGAGCGTGTTTCGTGGCATAGTCAGGAGGAATCAGAAGCCTCCAGTTCCCATACCCACACTATCACATGCATACAGAAGGGTCCTTAAGGGGGAAATTTGGTGTTGGTAAATCTGGAGCAACTGATTCCTCCAAACTATTCCAAGCAACAGCAGAACACCATTATTTATTTTTGTTCATCCGGTCCTGTTTCCTGGTATACTTTGGAGGAATCAAGGCGCTTCAAAAGTATACTATTACTCCTTTAACTAGCTAATTATAGTGGCTAATGACTCAATTTCCCAAGGCTAACGAGGCAGTAACGAGTTATTAATTAAGGAGAGGACCTGGTGAATTGGAGGCCAACTGGTTACTCCAAACTCTCACACGAAACAAAACAACAAAAAAATAATAGCCTCATTGTTAACTAATAGGGGATGATCTGTTTTGTGGCCTAGTTTGGAGGATTCAGTAGCCTTAGTTTGAGGCATCTCTCTCCTTCTTTCAGTCACTCTCTCCATTATCCCTCTCTTCTCTCCCCTTCTCTCAGTCTCTTCTCCATCATCCCTCTCTTCTCTCCCCCTCTCCTCTCTCTCTCTCTCTCTCTCTGTTTTGTGGCTTAGTTTGGAAAATTCAGTAGCCCTCCAATCTAATTAATATAGATAAATACAAGGGGTATATATGAGTCTGTATGACCACTGACACCAACAATGACCAATGATCGGATCCAACTGAACAAAACACCGAAGCAGAAGTAGGTGTTATTACAGTGCTCACTTCAGCTCAGTGGATGTAGGCGTGTAAATTTATGCCTTCATTATTTGGACCTGTGATGTTATCATCCATTTGCGTAATTAATGTGTATTCTGGTGTACAGTACAGTCACGAGCACTAATAAGTATTCAGGTGTACTTAGAATACCTAGATACAGTAAATAAATGCACAATAAAATCTCCATTGGAATTACTTTGTGGGTGAATTGGTGGACTGTTCAAAGGTTCAACCAAAGCTGTATACTAGTGTTCGTGACTGTATGAAGGTTGAAGGAGTACAGTACCATAATCTCTAGCCCAGGTGAGTTGAAGCAGGCGGTTTCTGGACGAGAGCCCACCCAAACCATCACCAGGACACACACAGTCATCTCGAACCAGTGGAGGCTTTGGGTGAGTTGTTGTCCAGAAACCACCTGCTTCAGATCTCGGGCTTCGACTCATGAAGGTGGGTATCCGAGTGTATGCATGGATGGAGTCATTGGAGAACACTCACTCACACCACACACCCCATGACACACACGTACACTTCTCCACACACACACACACACCATGACACACACGTACACTTCTCCACATACACACACATACACACACTCTATAAATATATCGCCTTAATAACCTTTATGTCGTAGTCGATAGGCGTTAAGCCCAAATAACAAACAAACAAACAAACTGGAGTCATTATTGTCTCAGTACCACACCATCTTCAACATCATGGAGAGAAAATATTCTTGCCTACGGCCCTGAGTGAGTCTGATGGTGTTTTAATACAGTTGAAAATAAGCGAATTGCCTCCATTTACTTGATTGTAATCTGAGTCACCGTCGTTCTGTTGCATCATTGTGCTTGCTCTTCAAGATCAGAAATAATGTGCTGCATCTTCTTAACTAACTAGTCTGTGCCACCTCTGTATGTTCCAGCTCGTATCACTCGTGGTGCATTGGACTGAATGGACTCCCATAGGTATATTTACGTATTGCCGCGCTGTAGAACCTGTCAGTACAGTCGATCGTTTGTCCCTAGGTCGGTGTCTCTGTGGAATGGCCTTGGTGAATCTGTCTTTGATGATGTAGGGCTGGCTGGCTTCAAGAGTAGGGTTAATATGTTTTTATTAAGCTAACTGCTCATCTTTTCTTTTCTTCAGGTTGGATTCATGGGGCTGGGGTCCTCGGATTGATAGAATGCTTGCATTCTCTCCCAGCTTTGTGTGTCTGCTGATCTTCGGGAAGTGTTGTGAAAAGTGTAAATAAAAGTGTAAACGAAAGTGTGTTAAAGAAAGTGTGTTAACAAAAATGTGTAACCCAAAAGGTGTAAACGAAAAAGTGTAAATAAAAATGTAAACGAAAGTGTAAGCGAAAAAAGTGTAGAGAACGAAAAAGGGTAAATTTTCCGAGTTACACATGTGCGAGATTTTCAGACACTACATACCGGTAGCTTTACCTATAGTATTACATGCGAGTCGTTCGATTTTAACATCCATTTATTGTGCAAATATCCTGTTTTGGCCATACCCCATCACCTAGCTTTTGGCAAAAGTTGTTTTTCCAATTTTTGGCGAGCACAAACAGTATTATATAGTTTGTTTTAGAATTTGGACGACCTGACCAAACATAACCTAACCTAATTTGGACCGTGATAGACTACCTAACCTTAGCAGAGTACCGGGACCTAACCTTAACAGACTACCTGAAGTTGCGCAAGGTAAGTCCTATATCAAACTTACAGAAATTTGACCATAAGAACGTATATCACAGTGAAAATTAGATATCTCGCACATGTGTAATTCAGAAATAATTCCCGACAGAGTATGTAACCGAAAAAATGTGTTAACGAAAAAGTGTTAACGAAAAGTATGTAAGCGAGCGTGGGTAATTATCACGTTCATTGCCGTTTTCTATCACGCTGTTTCTACCCTCTTTACCCACTAATTTATACCATTCTAAGACTATTTTCTTCTATAGCATTTTCTTCGGAAATGCCCCATTTCCACAATATGGCTCAAATGGGGCATTTTGGAATTAGCCTGACCTTAAATTACATAATTTAAGGCGTGGTCACACGAGCACCTTTTTCGCCAATAAAATCACCGGCTACATCAACTCGGTTAAATCTCGGCTGGAACTGACGAAATTTCGGCAATTTTAACGACACGATCCTGCTCGTCTTATTTAATTTATGTTGCCGATCTCTAGAACAAATATGGGCGCTGATGATCCATCTGTAATGTTATTAAGCTTAGAAATTAGACAGCAGCAAACTACCGGGACCCAACCTGGGCAAACTAACAGGACCCAACCTGGGCAAACTACCAGGACCCAACCTGGGCAAACTACCGGGACCTAACTACTGGGACCTAGCTGGATGAGGCAACACTGCTACAAAACGGCAATATACTAGATAAATACCAAAAAGGGTGTTAACGAAAAAGTGTGTAAACGAAAAAGTAGTCATTGCACCAGTACCACGCGGGTCCACGCCATCGTATACACCACGTACGGATGTTAAAATGTTCTTGCATACATACGATGGTCACACTCCAACACATCATAAATTGACCACATGCAGGTAAGACTTCTGTTGTATTATTATAAGTAGTCGAGACGCCCAATACTGTAAGTCAATTATAATTAATTTTACAGGCTATAGTGAGTATTCCAGTACCATAAGTTGTATAGGACGGTGTGTTTATCTTGTTATTGTATTCAATGTATTATAGGGAACATTTATCTATTTCATGTCTTCTCTCATTTGTCTTATTTTTATATTAGTTTTGTCTTGTAATGCTTTTATTTGAGTGTGTTTGATTTTATTTTATTATTTTTTATATTTTATTATATATGTTGATAGTGAGGGTAAAGCCCAGTTTACACATGCGCGAATAAGTTCCCGACGCCATCCCGATTAACGAAATTGTTGGAAAAAAGCTTATTCGGGTAGTTCGGCAGCGATTCGGGTGGTTCGCCTGCAGTTCGGGTCGCGCCACGAAAAGTTGGGGCCCCTCCCACCTTTTTGTGGTGCAACCCGATTAAAGTTATATAACATTTCATCATAAGTACAGTATATAAATAAAATTTCTCTTTGTAACTACGGTAGGCTAATGAAAATATTAGGCAATCCAACCATAGATGGTGATAAAAACTCTATCTTGTTTTAGACATTTATTCAGCATCTTAGCAAGAATGATTCCATATATAAAATTACATACAAAATGAAGTACAAACATATTGGTTGTATACGCAACACTGGAACACTTTATACTCAGGATAGGATAAAGGCTTCAAAACTTCTTAAAAAATAACTTCTTTCATGATGAATATTTAGCATGAATAGAAAACTTTCTGTTAAGGGACCCTGTGATGTAGTCAGAAAATTGGAGGTAGGCCTAATTGAGTTCTTCAAATATTGTCACGAAACACACACCTATCCTATATGGAAGGAGCGTGTTTCGTGGCATAGTCAGGAGGAATCCGAAGCCTCCAATTCCCATACATACATGATCACAGGGTCTTTAAACAATGCTGTGATTTATATATTATATAGAAAATTACAAAAAGTTACTATACATTATTAATAGAAAAAAAAAAGTACTGTATTGATATTCTAAATCGCCAAAAATGCCCTAATGCTCAGTACTGTCTAGACTCCTGGAAACACAGTACAGTACAGTCATGAGCACTAATAAGTATCCAGCTTTGGTTGAATCTTTGAACAGTCCAATTCAATTCACCAACCAAATAATTCCAATGGAGATCATATTGTGCATTTATTTACTGTCTCTAAGTATTCCAAGCACACCTGAATACTTATTAGTGCTCGTGACAGTACATAATGGCTTATATGTTTAAAGTTACCAACACATGTAGTATGAATATTCTGCCAAAGTTCTAAAGGCTAAAGTTGGCTGAGCAAAGTATGGTATCGGCAACTGTACCATATCCATACATTACTACATGGTTGCTTTAGATAAGAATTGTTTAACAGTTTAGATAAGAATTGTTTAACCTTATATACAAAAATATTACAAAATTGTACAGAGGGCATGCACATTTCCTGGTTTTGATGTTCGGTACTGTACCACAAAGTTATATACTGTATTATGCAAGCTGGAGTCAATTAACTTTATTTTCCTATTTTCAGTTTCGTAAGCAGCATTTCAGCACAGTAAAGAGACTTAACTATACTGGTGTGTTCATTAGATTGTGTTAGGCCATGTAATCTGCACCTTGAGTTATGTATTCCAGTATTGTGTTACAACCGGGGTCACAGTTGATGATGGGAGGTTGGCAAAGCACTACAAAATACACCTTTGAGATGAAACATACTGTATTATGTATCACATCTTCTATAAAGTGGAATTATTATGACCTAAAATCACACAAATATGTCAAAGAAATATTACACGGCTTGCAAGCGCAGTTGGAGGACCGCGCACATTCACCTCAAAAAGTCAGTGGGAAATAATTTGATTCAAGAGTTTGATCACTGGACATTCCAATCAGTACTGAGGGCCGTATATCGATGGTGTTGACGATGGTGTGGTACTGGTACGACAGCTCAGTTGTCTGTCTGGGAGTCGTCGTAACGGTGCCACGCCATCGTCAACACCATGGATGTTCTTGCATACGGCCCACAAATAGCAGCTGAGAGGAGAACCAGATGTCAGACAGCAACAGCCACACCAGTAACAACAACCAATAGTTTATTTTTTCTGTACACAGGCATGTGTTTATCTTTAATTTTGCCAGAGAACAAAGCTAAACCTATTCTTGGACCATTTTGTAACCAGTAAAATTCCCAAAATTACATAATAAATAATCATAATTTTTAATTTCACGAGAACAAAACTAAACCATATCTTGGACAATTTTGTAAACAATAAAATCCCAAAATACAATAATTATCATAATTTTTACTTTCATAAAAGCTAAATTAAAGTCAATCTTGACCATTTTATAAACAGTACTTTTTCAAAAAAGGTCATTCTCAGGTCAACTGTAGAATTTAAAAAATATATATATATAAATCATGATTATTTTTAATTTCACGAGAACAAATTAAGCTAAACCCAATCTACTGTATTATCTTGGACCATTTTGTAAACAGTACTTGTTCCACCCTCAAGTCAATAAATTGTAACATTCCAAAATATTATTAAAAAAAAATTGCCTGACATTAAATTCTACACACCAAAAAGCCTTTAGTAACAGCTGTGGGCTCGGTCTATTGCACGTCTTCTCGTATTGGTAGATAAAAGTTGAATTAAGGGGGAAGTACAGTATGTGTTGGTAGCCTAAATGTGGAGCAACTGATTCCTCCAAGTTATTCCAAGCAACAGGCAGGCTACCATTATTATTGTTAGTCTGATCCTGTTTCCTGCCATACATTGGAGGAATCAAGGCACTCTAATGTACCAAAAGTGTATTTTTTACCCCCTTAAAAGTTACCGAAGTGAATAACGAGGCACGGTACAATGGAAGCTACTGTGCTGTGCTGGGTGGGACTCACTCGGAGACGTATGCAAGAATATTTGCGGTGCATACGATGGCTTGGCACCGGTACTATGACTCCATAGACAAACAAACAACAGGGCCAACATACCGGCACCACCCCATCATCAACACCAAGAATGTGCTTGCATACGGCCCTGAGTTAGTACGAGAGCCTTACCTACACCTTGACACACACATTTCAAAAGATAGAACACATAATATTCACAAGCTGGTGAAGTGTGTGCTGGCATTTATTTATTTATCATGGGTTGGGTTACATATACAGCATTCCCTCGATATAAGATGAATAAATAAATGTAATACTGTACTATCCTTTTAACACAGGCTCCGTAAATCATTAAGTGTGTGTGGTAATGAATAACAGAAACCTGGGAAAACACTGAGTGGTCTTAAGCTTAAGGACCCTGTGATCGTGTATGAGACCTGGTGGTGGCTTCTGACTCCTCCTGACCATGCCATGAAACAAGCTCCTTTAATGTAGGTGATGTTTCATGGCAAAGTTTGAAGGACTCTCTAACCTCCAATTTTCTGACTACATCACGGGGGTCCTTTAATGAGGGACTGAGTGTAAAATGAAGTGTTGGATACCAGTATTTATTCATTGTATATCCAGGGTCTACAGTATCTACTAAAAGGCTGCTTCAGGGAGATACAGATAGGAAACAAATCATTATAAAGAAACAAATGGATTAATGAAATACCGTACTGTATTATGTTTTCAAGTGAATTATTTTCTTTACACTGCCAGTAATAGGCTAGAACCTAAAACAATTTCTCTGTAATTGTGATATGCGGTATTATTATTATTATTATTATTATTATTATTATTATTATTATTATTAGTATCATTATTATTTTATTGTTATTTTTATATTGTGTCCTTGATTTACACTGTGTCGTATGTTTGGACTGTCTTTATTGTTTGCTATCTTAGTTTAAAAAAAGAAAAAAAAACTTTCTCTGTTACCAATGTCAGTTTTTAATATTGCCATTTACTTATATACTCAAAGTAATTTTTAGTGCAGTGGACAGTGGTATTAAAACTCATTGTGAAAAATATATCATGCTTCCTTTTGAAACTAGATGCAAAACACTAATGAGAGATTTTTGTGTGGTGAATAAGTTGGGTGAACAATTAATGGTATAAAAATTTAGTGTGGAAAAGATATCACGCTTTCTTTTGAAACTCAGAGCCGGATTCAAGAAAATCCGTGGTGTATACGATGGTGTGGTACTGTATGACGGCTCTGTTGTTTGTCTATGGAGCCATCGTACTGGTACCACACCATTGTATGCACCACAAACGTTCTTGAATATGGGAATCGGCACTACACACTGGTTGTAATGAGATACTGTATGAGTTTTTTTGTGTATTTATTTGTTTGTTTATATGTTTGTTTATTTGTAATTATGCTGCCACAATTCTCAACTCCCTGGAACAGCCTACAGTAGTGACTAGCTCAACTACCAATTGGAAACCAAATGCTGTGTTGACTGTGTCGTCAGTATATATGTATATAAATGCAGTATGTACTGTATTTGCTAAATGTTATTCTATAATGGAAAATCATATATATGTAAAAAAATATCACAGAAAGTCAAATACTGGGTTGCTGAATTTAAATTTGGTCAACCTTTCTTCTGTACACAAACAAATCTTAAAAACTTAACTGCTAAACATTATAAACTTACTTACTACTGATAAAGGACTATTCTGTAACTTGTCTAAAGTACTAATAAAATACTGTACTTAGCAAGACTCAATAGATACATACAACTCTGGTTGTAATAGTATTATAAATTTTCTCTTTAAATACATTAAAGTTCAATGTGTGAATCAGTATAGACTTGACATTGAAGCAACAGTAAATGTTACATAGCATTTCCCTGCTGGAACTTTATTTTATTGTGTTTATCAATGAAGAATGTTGGTACAATAACCATACATTATAACACTGGTAGGCTGTGTTCATTATTTAACACATACGGTACATTGTTACCAGTGATTATATTATGCATATACATTGTCTTAAGCAGTTGTATCCTTTTGTCAATAATATCACCTTAAAGACTATTATATATACAAAGGTAATGGATTTAAAGGTCCTGTTATAACACTCACTACATCCATTGCTCTTCACTTTGAAATATTATCATACAAAGTCCAATATCAGTCCATAATTATGCATCCTCGTGGTGTATTCCCATTACATTACCTTCATTCACAACCCTCTTTCATTACCACCCTCTTAGTTGGTAATTTCCTATTCATTACCCTCATTAATGAACCTAATATTATAATGATGCAAGGAAGTAGCTGAGTGTCACAAGGGATTATATATAACTTAAGGGACCCTGTGATGTAGTCAGACAATTTGAGGTAAACGAGTCCTTCGAATATTGCCACAAAACACACACTCCTATATGGTAGGAGCTTGTTTCATGGTATAGTCAGGAGGAATAAAAAAATCTCCATTTATCATATACAATCACAGGGTCCTTAAGTGTTACAATGCATTTATCTCCAAATCCGGTATTTTCAATTCAATAAAGTTAATTGGAGGTTACTGAATCACCCAAACTATGTCACAAAACAGATCCCCTATAGGTAAGACTGAGGTGATTTGTTTCCTGGGGCATATATTTGGAGGAATCGGTAGCCCATCAATATACCAAAATCAGGTTCTCTCCTTAATTTGTTGGGGGTTAAGGGGGTAGTAGACTGTTCGTAAATTTGGAGCAAATGATTCCTCCAAACTAGTCCAGGCAACAGGCCACAGGCCACCATTATTTTTGCTAAACTGGTCCTGTATCTTGGCATAATTTGGAGGAATCATGGTGCTCCAATGTACCAAAAGTATACTATAATATCCTCTTAATATTGTGGGCAAAGTGGAGGCTCTTGATCCTTTTATTTGTGCCATAGACCATACCAACCACTATACTGTACTGGCATGACATTATATTAGGTATTATGCATTTTGGTACAGTCACGGTCAATAGTCCTGTAACACCTTCAAATGAAACGGCCTCGAAAATTGATGTGAGACTAGTTTTGTTGATCTCTGTATTATTCGTTCAAAAGATTCACTCTCAATGTTCACTTTCATTCACCTGATGCAGGAATTTTGACTGTGACTGTACAATGTGGAGGAATCATTACGGTAGTCAACAGTTTGGTGAAATATTGGGCCGTATTCAAGAACATTCATGGTGTATACGATGGTGTGGTACCGGTATGACAACTCAATGGACAAGCAATAGAGCCGTCGTACCAGTACCACACCATTGCATACACCACGGATGTTCTTGCATACAGCCCGTTACCACCACTCTCTTGTATCAAATGAAAAGCGACAAGAGAACACCAGAGGCAGTCTTCAGTAACAGGTAACTCTTTCCTCTGCGGTGATAATAATATAATTGAATACGTATATACACTGTAGGAATGGATAGCAGTTGTTGTTGTTGTTGTTGTTGTTGTGAATATTGCCAGTGGTTCATCAATCATTAATACTAACAGCACCCCAAAACCTTCTCAATCAAAAATATCTGAATTCAGTCTACCAAGTTCCTATGTGATTTTTTTTTTTACTGTATTTATATATAATTACAGACTGCACTGTAGTATACAAAAAGCCGAGTAGTAGGAACTTTAGCATCCTGTGAGTGCAAAAAAAATAAATAAATAAATAAATAAAAATGAAAATAAAAACTCCTCCCCTGACATCCTCCACACTAGACAACTAATTAGTGAAACTATTGGAACTAAGAACACAGCATGACAAACTTTATCTGAACTAATCCGAACCCTTTGGAGAAATAAAATATTTTTCAGCTCATATTGTCAGCAGTGAAATACACACACACAAGCCTTGAACAAGATACAGTATTCCCTCAATATATGATGATTAAATTTATCTTATCCTTTTAATACAGGGCCAGTAAATCACTTGGTCTGTATAGTAATGAATAACAGAATCCTGGAAAAACATTGGGTGGTCTTCAACGAGTGACAGAGTGTATAATGTAGTGATGGATACAAATATTTATTCATTGTACATTCAGGGTTTACTGTAATCTTAGGAGGAGGGGCTGACATCTCTCTAACAAACATGATTATCACACCACTCTAGTTGGAAATCAGGCCATTATAAACATACAAGGTCCATGAAATTTCCTCCATTACTGGACTAAAAAAAAAAATTCAATACAGTATGCTTTGCTTAATTAATGTGACTGGCAGTGATGGAAGTAAGGGAGTACTGTGTGAATATAATATTATACAGTATACTGTACACTCGCAATCCAAAATATGTATCCAGGCTTGCTTCAAATAGCCTGATCGAGTATAAATTAAGCGAGTTCAAGCAAATATGACAGAGGATAAGCGTTGTAATTGGTTCACCGGTATGTCAAATGATTCGAAACTCTAACAAGACCTGGATACAAATTTAGGATTGCGAGTGTACTATTATACTGTACTGTATTTACTGGTCTATAAAAATGAATGTTCAAAGCTTTGTTGTGTGTACTTGACAAATACTTACATCTTATCTAACAACACTTTTCTTTGCCTTCCAAAACAAAAGATGGATAGATATTCACAAAGAATGTACTGTATACATTTTATAAAGGTGTTGGCAGCAAATTGTTAACTTTGCATTAGTGTTACTACTAGGGGATCTGTTTAGTGGCATAGTTTTGAGGAATCACTAGGTCATCACTTTACCAACAACAGATTCCTCCCTTAAATTGTACCAGTGCTGTCAAGATGATATTTTGTACAGTACTATTGGCCAGGAGTATTCATACACATATTAGACTTATCCATATTTCATCTGTTAACACGGACTCCTTATTCACCATAAGTATTGTTCCCCCTCATCATTTTCCCTTCACATCCTTCCTTACAGTTATATTCTCCCTTGGAATAATGGTTCATCAATATTGTTATTAAGGCCTCCATTCTGTCAAAGTATATTAATTGTATTGTAATGTTATTTCTATGTGTGAAATAGAACTGGTCTCTCTCTCTCTCTCTCTCTTACACAGGTCCATTTACTGCCATTTCTTAAAACCAGTACTCCTGGTATGATAATTACCATGTACTGTACAGTACAGTATAGACATTGGCTGCCAAATATACAAGTCAACCTCACCTTCCATTCTGTACTGCCTGTATTCTGTCTACCTCTATGACTGACTGATGCCTGGCACGAAGGCATTTATGTTCTACCCCAGTTGTTGTTGTTGTTGTTGTCAGTCTCTATGCCCAGACTAATACATTTGTACTATCTTCCAGGTGGGATAAGCTGGCTCTTTGCTCGTACTATCACCTCCACTTCATTTGTTATCCTTCTTCATTATAACCTTCCACTGCCCCATGTAGCCCCCCTCACCCACTCGTTTCTACCCTAAGTTACTTCTACCTTCCCCTGTAGAGTCACTACATAACTTGTTTCCCGTTCCCTCTTTACTCCTTCATTCTTCTCCCTTCAATATCTCATGTTACCTTCCATGCTTCACAGAGTACGATGCTCTTCCTCGTATATCTAAAATCCTCATAACTTTCCACAATAACTCTGTAACCTTTAAGGGAGGAATCTGTTGTTGGTAAAGTGATGGGTTAGTGAATTCTCCAAATTATGCCACGAAACAGATCCCTTATTAGTAACACAGGGGTCGTCTGTTTTGTGGCATAGTTTGGAGGAATCAGTAGCCCTCCAATTTACCAACAAGAGATTCCTCCCTCAAATGATCCATCTCCACCATCACTCACCAGCAATTTCATTGTATACAGACAACTCCCAGACCTTCACTGGTGCAGGTTATGCCTTACTGTTCCCAACTCAGTGTTACAGGCCCACACCTCCCACTAGTTACCGGTGTATGCATGACAGAATTACTTACTCTTCAACTATACTCTGTGTCATCTTTAGATCCCCATCACATGCCTTTGTTAAATTTACTGACTGTCTCAATAACCTTCATAGCATTCAGTTCTTGCCGGCTGTTCACCCGTTGGTACTGTAGGTCCAGGAGTACAGTACAGTACAGTACTGTAGTTATTCCAGATTGTTACCAGGTTGAAATCAGTCTCCTTCTGTTGAGTCCTGAGTTATGAGTGTGTTCAGTCACCTCCATGGGTCATTTCATACTACCCTGTTGTGTGTCTATTACTGACTATATCCCTCTCATCATCACCTGCCATCCTCCTTATCCTATGGTGGCAGACCATCCAACAAACTATAACCTTTTAAACCTTGTGTGATCTCATGGCAGTCATCTTTTCATCATAATGGATGGTGGGAGACATCCTTTGCCTGCCTGTGTCTTGGCCACACTAGAGTCACCCATGGCTTTATAAAGGAGTGTGTGTTACCAAACTCTACCGGTGGTGCTCAGTTCAGGTCACAGTCTAACACATAATCTTCTAACTGACTGTTGACCATCCCAGCTCTTTCTTCCCTTGGCCAACTACAGTACTGTACTGCCCTATTTGACAGAGCTCCTTAGTGAGTAATCTACCTATGTTCTCCCTCCCACACCTAATGCATTTCCTGTTCATTATACTCTTTTTTTTATCCCATATCCAGTATATGTAATCTATGTTATAGTTTCATCCTCCCATTTCCCTCTTAGTACCTTCCTCTATCACTCTTATACTTGCCCTTGTGCCAAAAAGTTAACCTGGGTTTGTGCTTGTTCACATTGTAATAAAAAAAAATTCTCTCTATATATACTCAGGCCTTCATTTATATTCTTTATGATACATGGCTCTCAGAGGTCTTTTATTTATTTTTAAGTCCTCTGATTAATATACAAAAATGTAATGCAGTTCTATTCACAGTAAAATACTTTGGTTGAATGAAGGGACTATTAACAACATTCACAGAATATCATATCATATATATATATATGGAAAGTAAACAGCATGTAAAGGAAATATAAGGCAGGTAATATATAGGAGGTTATTGTACTATCAAAGACAAAACTCGTGTCGTGAAAATTGGTGAAAATATATGGTACAGGGCTGACCATACAGGGCACGAATATTACTGTGTTGGGGCTTTCATTTAGTTTCACGAGTTATATCAAATCATCGGACAAGACAGCGGTATGACTTTTATCTCTGATAGTACATAGTATTATACATTTGAATAAGGAGTCAGTGCAGTAAATCTAATGTGTGGACAAATACAATACTTACAGCCAATAGTCCAGTCCAGTACAGTACTTACTTCATATTTATAGTTTACATGTATGTGTGTGATCAATGTGTAGAAAGTATAGTACAGTATTTTATGATGGAGTGAATTCTCAGTATGTTGTACATTGATTAACAAAACAATGAACATTTCTTAAATTATTTGTGTTCATCTCATCATTCATATCTGGATAAATCTGGGAACTTTTCCAGTTCTGTATTATATTCTATATGTGCAGGATATTATACTGCAGGATTTCATGTTTTCAAATAAAATATAGAGCCAAGTGATTCATACATTAGCCTACATGCAACAATTTCACAAAACATACAGTAGTTGTAACTATGTCACATACCATAAGGGGGTAGCCTAATATACTGATGGTAAATCTGGAGTAACCGGTTCCTCCAAACTATTCCAGGCAACAGGACACCAGTATTTTTGTTAATTCGGTCCCGTTTCCTGGCATACAGTACTTTGGAGGAATCAAGGCACTTCAATGTACCAAGAGTACAGTATACTGAACTATCCCCTTAACAAAGATATGAATCAAAGACCCACAAGTCTATTAATTTACTGATCACCACCATAATGACTAACTAGGCTATTGGAGAAGAGTTATGGGATGGAGAATGTGAGTACAGGTATACAGTAACTCCACTTTAAAATATTGTGTTGAAAGTTGTATAGGTAGACTGGACTAAGCATACTTGTGTGAGCCAGTCACCCTCTCTCTGGTGCTCTCCCTCGCTCCACCGCTGAATGACTGCTTCTTCTTGCGTCTCATCTTGTCAATATCTTTGCCAAAGACGTCTCCCGACCGAAGCGCCGAGATCAAGTCATCAAAGTCGTTTTCATTCTCACCGCCGGAGCTGCTGTCGCCTCCTGCCCCTCCTCCGGCACCTCCCGCCCCCGTCCCCGCCCCTCCAGCTCCTCCCGCCTGTTGTCGTATTGATCGCTCCTTCGCTCTCCTCTCTCGCTCCACCTCGCGACGCTGTCACAGGTTCAGGTTTAATGCATTACTTTACAGGTGTGGGGGTTTGTACATTATTTGTATGTTTTAGTTATGTTTTAGTTATGTTTTAGTTATGTTTTAGTATTGTATTATTTGAACATTTTATTATTAAATCACCACTACTTACAGGTGTGGTGTTTGTACATTATTTTTGTTTTAGTTATATTTTAGTATTATATTGTCTGAACATTATATAATTAAATAAACACTATTTCACTGCAATGTCAATTTCATTAAAAAGTTGTAGGGTACTCTGGCTACAATAGTACAATACATTTTTAACTGTTGTGAATACAACAAAGTTTAAAAACTTCCTAATGGAAAACATCTTAATTAAAGGAAACTGTATGATGTATATAATGTCACCTGAATATTGACATAATTTTACATGTTTATTTGTATTATAATGTATAAAATTTGTCATTAAATCTCAATATGTACAAGTCATGCATTCATATTATACATAGTTAAGGACAAACAATGAAGGAGACATTATATACAGTATATTTAATTAATATACAGTAAAAAGACAACTTGTATATATATACTGTACTATATGTACAGCACCTGCTTATTACCATCACCAATATTTAATGAATAAACACCACTGACTGGGCTGAAATTCCAGTCCGTGGCAGTTTTTTTTAAGGTACAGTACTGTACTGTAGTTTATTTTCCATGGTAATTTATGTTGAACTGCAAGACTCTGAAATACTCTAGTCCTCAAATTACAATGACTACAAAACACAGTTTATGTCCGTCCATCCATCCATCCATCCAAAATTTTCATGTACAGTATAAGTAAAGCCACAAAGAGATACAGTAGGTTTGTAATGGAGGGGTTATCATTCCAGCACCGAGGAGCCACTCTTACAATGGGCCGCATGCAAGAACATTGGTGGCGTTGACGATGGATGGTGTGTTACTGTTACACTGACCCCATAAGCAAACAATAACAAAGCCATCGTACTAGTACCACGCCATCAACAACACTACCAATGTTCCTGCATATGGTCCCAAGTGTTAAGGAGGTCAAGTGATGGGATCCAAGGGCCGACCCCATGAGAGAGTTTTGTGGATGGTCCTATAAGACTGTATGGGTGGTTGTATTATAACGTTACCTTCGACGGATAACCCTTCATCGCTAAATTCCCATTACAAAATACTGCAGTGTGAATATAGCGACAAAGATTGTTTTCATCAAAGATAACATTTAATACTACTAGCCTGAATGTTGTGACGAAAGAATGGTATACTTGTCTTGATATATTACTGTACAGCTGTATTAGGGGAATTTTTCAATGATTTTGTGTGCGGTGAATCTGTAACTCACCTGATGCCTTAATATTGTGGGAAACAGAAATTAAGACACAGACCAACTACAGTACCATGATCCGGGAAACAAAGAAATCCAGGCAATTCTCTTAGATCTCATCATACGTACTGTACACTGAGGGTCAATAATTCTGTCACAATATGAATTTCTACCACCTGAAGTGTTTCTGGAAGAATGGAATGTGAGGTTGGTAGGGATTCCTGTTGTCTTGGATCAGGACATAATTAATGACCTTCAGTGTATATTGTGCCTTCTTGGGTTGGCCAGTGTACCCCATGTGTCCATCAGTCAGTGGTGTTTATTTTTCAATGATTCACCACAGCATAATGGAAACACCTGATCATAAGCTTTTAATACAAACTAAAATAAAATAGCATGCAAATTAAATAGTGTAGTCAGAAGTTAAAAGCACATGCAAAGACATAGGCCTACATTGTGTACAAATGTGGACAACATAAAATGACTCGGGACATCAACTACACTATTGTGTTATGTACTGTATACCAGCCAGCTTACATGAAGGATTATAGTACAGTGTACAGGTATGTTCACAGTGAACATATAGAGTAAGTTGCATGCATTAGGCTACATATACTGTACTACAGTACAGTACAGTACATACAGGAGATTCTCCCACAACTCCAACATATCATAGACAATGATAGGTTTGATGTGTGAAATGTGGTACTTTTTGTATATATTTTAGTCATATACTGTATTACTTAAATTGGGAAACTAACCAGGCAAACTAGTACATAAGATGTTTCCAACTCTTGTAATAAATGTAGGGCAAAGTGAGTCAGTGCATGTTTATTTGTGGATTTGCTACACCTGATGTTACTATAAATATCATCTTTAATATAGATACAGTAATACTGATTCCTTGCATTTGTTGTTAAAATGTAGGCAATAACAAAAATACTTTTCTCTGTTTATTTTTCAAATGATCAGAATTGCAGAAAAAATTATATGTAAATTACAGTACAATTAGTGAAAAGTGCCCATTTATTCTTTTCTATGTGACATACACTCAATTTGTGCTTTACTTACACTTTAATAATGTGTCTTTCCACTTCACCCCAAAGTTCAGTCTAAGGGTTATATTCAGTCATCAGAATATATAGTCATCTGTCCCTAAAGTTATTCCAATCATTGGGTTCCCAAACTACATCACCATGTTGGCAGACCTTCTGTCCTTGACATTCAAGACTCATTATTCACATGTTACAACATAAAAAAGTTGCATTTTAAAGAAACTATTTTGGTAAAAAATGACAGCTGAGGTTAACACATCAAAGCAAAGTCCATGGGGACATATAAATTTAAATAAAATAAAATTAATTACTCCAAATTATGTGATTAACTAACTTATATTTGCATGAAAATGAATAATGTACGCATGCTTGCAATGCAAACATGCACACATGCACGCACGTGTATATATGTGCACATAAGACAACAGAAAAGAACATGGCATTGTCAGGAGTGAAAAAAAAAAGTGTCAGAATACAAAAACAATTATAGGTACAAAATAATAATATAGTAATACAATAAGAACTAACATTAAGGCCAAATTGATTACCAGTACTGTACAATATATGGCACTAAAATAACATAGAAATGGTGAGAAAAGTTAAACAGAGAAATTAATAGAGTATGGTACAAAAGTAGTCATTGTGATGCTTAATTAACTCCCTCGGACCAAATTTATTTCCATTGTGATTTGTATCCCTTCCCCCCAACACCTCCATGTATCAATTACACATATCACTACTGCCACTCATAAAACAATTGTTAAATCTCACACTTGGTTCCAGCAGGCATCTTCACCCTTCAACCTCTGCCCTTTCAAATATCATCACCTTAATTTTACCAACCTTCAAGTTTAGTTTCCTTCTTTTACATACAACCTGAAACTCATCCATCAGCCCTCTGTAACTCCCTCTTTACCCTCTGCCATCAACACACAACATGCAACTTATCCATCTGCCCTCTGTAACTCCCTCTCACTATCTGCCAACAACGTAGTATCATCTGCAAACCACCTCGTCACCGAGGACCATTATACTTCATTCAGCTTCAGCCTCATACCCAGACCATCTACAGTACATAATTTTGCCATTCTTGTCCCCAAAAGATTCCACAGAGATGGTTTTTGTAACACAGTGTCATGTGCTGTGTTAAGAAGACATTTTTCTTGGGTACAGATGTTGTTGGTATAGTTGGTGATAATTATTTTCATGATAATTAATGTAGTTGGCCTGATGCCCCAATTGTAGGAGACAGAAAGTAATGTACTGTAATCCCTCATCGTTTTCCACTGTTGTTATGGGTGTGTAATTAGCCTATAGGCCTACCCTTTTTCTATGAATCCATGTACAATAAACCCTCATTAAAAATTATCTACCACTGAGTTTATGGATGGGTGTGTAATGTACAAAGAGGGTTTACTATACTGTACACAGATTCATTACAAACAGTGCATTACACACCCATAACACCAACAGTTCAAAACAAGGCATTATAAGTTCTGGGGTGAGACACACAAATCTAGGCATTTCTTTGAGTCATATTCAAGAACATTGTAAGATGCATATGATGGCATGGTACTGGTACAGTGAAACAACAAAGTCATCGTACTGGTACCACACAATCAACACCATGGATATTCTTGCATACGGCCACTTGAGTCTTCCAACACCTTTTAATGGAAGTACAGTACCTACATAGATAGGTAGGAAAACAGAATTAAATACAGTATATTTGAAGGTTAAGCCTATTTCAGGTAATGCAAGTGAAAACTTTAGACAAAAGTGCTACAAACTTTATCTTCTGATGTCTGGGTATTTACGAGAAAATTAAAAAACTAATACAAGTAGACAGATACTTCAGGTAATACGAGTGAAAATATTATCCAAAAATGCTAAAACCTTTTTCTTCTAAAGAAAAAACCTATTACTATAAGAGAGATAGGGATGATTGCAAGAACCTCCAGTTTATCAAGTATTTAGTATATACAGGTGTTATTGTGATTTTTATACATGCAAGGCAGTACAGTATACATAGTGTTATGCTGGTTAGTGTATATACAGGTATTTATGACATAATGTCATAATTGCCATAATAGTGGCAAGAACTATAGAGGACTATTAATTGTACTGAAAATATCCATGATTACTGTAAATGAAAGTAGATATTAAGTTTGCATTGATGAAGGGGAGTTAATTTGTATAAAAAATCATTTCATCAATAGCTTAATGTTGGCTACATGTTAAAGTAAACAGTAGTATAGAATTTTGATGTACAGTACAGTACTGTATTTTTTGCATATTTCTGTTGTTTTTCTCTAGCTTTTTTGAGGATAAAAGAACTGAGGTGTGTACAGTACTGTGATTAATGTATAGGCCTAATATCCTCTAACTTACTCATAAATACTGACCTGACTGAACACAAATTAACGAGGAGTGACTTGTGAGTGACTGAACACCAATGATGATGAGTGACTTGTGATTGACTGGACACAAATGATGATGAGTGACTTATATAGCAACAACAACAAACATCACCACCACCACTTTACACTTTACAACATCCATCATCAGCATCTCTATCCAGTACACACACACTTTTATATCAAACTGCTCTCAGTGTGGAACTTACATATGGGAAGAAGAATGGGTTAGTGGTAGAGGAAGCGTTTGGTTTGGTTAGTGGAGAGTGGAATGAGTGATGGAGGGAGGGGAAGTGAGCTGGTTAGTGGAGTTGATGGGAGCATGAGTGAGTGAGTGAGTGAGGGGAGGGGAAGTGAGCTGGTTAGTGGAGATGAGAGTGAGGGGAAGTGATCGAACTAGTTAGTGGAGATGGGAGTGAGTGAGGGGAAGTGATCGAGCTGGTTAGTGGAATTGATGGGAGCATGTGAGTGAGGGAGGGGAAGTGAGCTGGTTATTAGGTACTCTTTTTATTGGGGGGGTCACCTGTGGTCAGTGCCAGAGGGCAAACAGGGGGCGGTGGTGCCAGCTGCCTGGGAGTGAGCGTCTCTTATACTGCTGCAACATAAACACCAACACAGCCTCAGTCCAGCAACACAACAACACAACACAGCCTCAGTCCAGCAACACAAACACTAACACAGCCTCAGTCCAGCAACACAAACACCAACACAGCCTCAGTCCAGCAACACAACAACACAACACAACACAACATCAAGGGGGAACCACTACCACCACTCGGGTACAGGGGTACATACATAAAAAATAGTCGAGGGCTATGATGATGATGATAAATAATGTACAATCACAAGCAATAGTTTCTTTACCCCCACCTAGTTAGTGAGAGGTGGAAGTTGGCATTGTAGAAGAACCAGACGAACAAACAAATATTGGCCAGTTAGTTGTTGAGAGGTTTACTTCCCTCAACTCCAACACCTTTCTCTCTTGCCATTAGGAAGGTTTGTCAATCTCTTGTATATGAACCTTGCCAGTGTTTGTTTGTGCAGCCCTTCCTTCCTTCCCTCTCTAACCACTACTTCCACCTCACTCTCACTATATAGGAGGTTAAAGAAACTATTGTACCTGCTTCATACACACTATCAGGAGTCATCAATCATACTACAAGTTATCATTGTAGCCAAACCCATGACTTTTTTTTTTGTATGGCCCAGCATATTTTCACACACCTTACTGTATTTGCACATGAAGGAACATAAACAAGGTTAAATTTTCTATCATATTTTGTAGCAAAACTGAGCAGTGTTGAAGACAAAAATTACAAACTATACAGACCTGTTCTATTGTTATTACAAATATGTTTGTTGTCAAAACCACAGGAATGCTGTACCAAGTAATTTATCGCTATATGTACTGTAGTGAATGTTAAGTTACTGTTATACCTTCAATATATAATACTTAAGGGGGAGAAACTCTTGATGAAAAATTGGAAGGCTTTTGAATCTTCCAATCTCTAGCAAGAAATATATCCCTTATTAGTAATACTGAGGCAATTTCTTTCCTGAAATAGTTTAATTCAGCAAAAAGAGGTTCACCCCTTAAACTGTGCTGGCAATGTACAGGCACGAGCACTAATAAGTATACAGCTTTGGTTGAAGCTTTGAACACTCCAATTCACCAACGAAGTAATTCTAATGGAGATCTTATTGTGCATTATATACTGTCTCTAGGTATTCGAAGCACACCTGAATGGTTATTTAATGCTCATGACTGTACATATGAGGTGGTGAGACTGGTGGTGGTGATTGAGGTGGGAAGGTAGTGATAGGGACTGTGATGACTGAAAGGTCCCACACAACTCACAACACATTACAATACTCTACACAAAACACAACACTGAGGCAGGCAGTACTCTATAATTATAAAGCTCGGTAAGATGTTAATGTGGCTGCAAATCAAAACACAGGTCAAACACACAAAAATATTAGTCAAATTATATACTGATGTGCTATACAGTACAGTACAGTACTATGAATACTGAAATAAACTTGTTACAGAAAGAAATGAAAAAAAATAATGTACTACTTTACATGTACAGTACTCTAAATCACTATTATTCACAACAAAGTATTAATATGTTACATGAAAACTAAAAAAATACACAGATTAACTTAGGGAATTTCAAGAAAAAGTGAAGAAAAAATTAGTGTGAAGCATTTAGTCTCAAACAATAAGACCTTATCCAATACCAAACCAGCTCTCATATAATTATTACTATTGACAAAGCAAAGAACTATATAGCACACTATGTGAAGAAACCTCTATGGTCTAAGATCATTAAATAATTTGTTACATAAAAAATGATACACAGGTTTTTAGTTACAGTATTATTACATGATCACTACCAGCTACAGTTATCTAAAGGAGTTCTTAAAATTCTATGTTCTTTCAATAGGGGCAGTGTAGTGTTTTTAATATGAAATATTATAAGTCGATTTAGGAATATTTCTTTATTTTTTTTGCTTCAATTTTTGCCATGCTGTATACAACAATAACAAAATATTTATTCCACCTTACTTTTTTGTCATGATTCACTCACATTTTCACCCTTTTTCCCTGTTGCATTCCAGTATTTCCTGACCTCTTTCCAAAACTGCTTTCAGTTTTCAGTGAAATTTTCATACTTTTCCTTCTCGGTTCCTCATTTGTTTTTTCATCTCTTCCCTCACTAACCTTTTAACAAACCACATATTCTCAATTTAACACACTCTCTTCCTTTTCATTCTGAGTTTCTTTCATAAAATTAGTACTATGTGTCCAAAGCAGCCATTCCTGTCTCTTTACCTCCACCACAGCCCTCATAACAACCTCTCCCTCCACCACAACCCTCATAACAACCTCTATTCCTCCACCTCAGCCCTCGTAACAACCTCTTTTCCTCCACCTCAGTCCTCGTAACAACCTCTTTTCCTCCACCTCAGCCCTCGTAACAACCTCTCCCTCCAACCATGCCTAATACCCTTGTAGACACTTGGAACTGTTGCCTCTACACACACTTCTTCTTCTGGTAATCTTAAACAAACCACCATCCTTATAAACTTTCCATAAGCCTCCAAGGTCATTTATTTTTTCCTCCATCATTTTCAACCTGAGTACTGTATTTCATTACAGTACTGTACATATACTCGCATGTTGCTCTGTCACTTCATACCATCCCATTCATTCATCCAATTAATTTTCTTTCATCTCTGGTGCACATTATTCCCAACGCAAAAATCTTCCATCTCTGGTTCACGTTATTCCCAATGCAAAAATCTTCCATCTTTGGTTCACATAACTGTACCCTACACATAAAACTTTCTAAATATTCAACATCAATGTCCCACAAGTTCTAGTAAGTGGTGGCATTATGGCTAGGCAGCCACTAGACTTCACTTTCTAGAGATACTTAGCCTACCATGCTATAGAGATCAACCAATGTGAACCCTTTTCATACTAGGACCAGTTAATGGAAGGAGGACACTTTGGAGTCAAATGGCATCAGATTAACAAGGATGTAATCTGTACATGGTGATTGTATCACCATGATACAATATGATACAGATTGGAATCAAGGTGGTTGTTGCTGTGTTTCAAAACTTGGACCAGACACAGCTAGGGTTTGTGACCATGGGCCATATTCAAGAACATTCATGGTGTATACGACAGCATGGACTGTACTGATGCGACAGCTCCATAGACAAAGAACAGAGCCATTGTACTGGTACCATGCCATCGTATACGCCATGGATGTTCTTGAATATGGCCCCATATTTCATTCCAGTGTGTAATGATTCCAGTGAAGCATCATGTCCTGTACAAACCCACTATTTCATTATTTTTTCACGATCCTTTTTTCCTATTCAATATTTATCTTTTAGAGATCACTGGTTTAGCTGAAACTCATTAAACTCAGTCTCAATCAATTAATTGCTCAAGCCCAAAGTCTCACCTTACCATTTGGTCTCATCTAACAGCCCAATACAAATTACTGTACATAGTCTTAATCAATATTACAAAGAAAAGTGAAAGATTCAGGTATATAGTATTTCTCTATGTATGAGAATGTGTTTGGTAATGAGGATGACAGATTGGAAGGAAGGATGTTAAATTAGGGGGTAATACACTTTTGGTACATCAGAGCACCATGATTCCTCCAAAGTATGCCAAAGAAACAGGATCATATGAACAAAAATAATGGTGGTCTGTTGTTTAGAATAGTTTGGAGGAGGAGGAATCAGTTGCTTCAGATTCACCACCACCAACACTGTACCATACTATCCCTTTTAATCAATACAGCCACCTACAACACTGAACACTAGTGAACAGAAAGAAACACCCGTACAGGAGCCACTAAGATTAAAATAAAAAATAAAATGAAAACAAATCAATGATGCACATAACAGTATTTTAGGAAACGATAGAAATACAGAAGTGAAGGGAAGGTGATAAGAAACATGTGATAGGCAGTGTTAAAAGGATAACACTAAATTTCATCATCTTATTTTGAGGGAATACTGTAACTACAACAAAATGACTGAGGTCCCTACGATGATGAAGTCGCGTGTCTCAGTACATTTCTAAAGTTGAGAAAATGCAAAATTAAAAAACAAGAATAGTAAGGCAAGGACATACTAAACTCTAAGACAAGATGAGAAACACTATGTATGTAACTAAAACAGCAAGAAAATAAGGCAAGTAATAATATATTAAATAATTAAAAGGCAAGACAACACTAAGTTACAAGACCGTTATAGACTTGTTAAATAGATCAAGCCCCTAGGGGACAGACAAACATCATGCTCCAGTTTTTTCCGACACTATACTGTACATCATTTTATGTTTAACTGTGGGTTAGAGTAATCCAAAGGAAATATCTATCTACTTGACTAATCAAAATATGTTCCTTTAAAGGGAGATTCTTTTGTTGGTGAATTGCAAGGTCTCGGATTTCTCTAAAGTCTAAACTATGTCGCAAAACAGATCCCCTATTAGTACCATTGATGGCGTCTGTTTTCCGGCATAGGTAGGGGGAATCAGTAGCCTTCCAAAATTTGCCAAAAAGAAAATCTCCCCTTAAACTAACCCTAACCCTGCTAAAGTGTTTGAAAATAGAATACGGAAAACACCAAAAAACTACAACACATAACAACTCGCATCAGGAAAAAAGACCACTAAAAATGCGAAGCACAGGCATATTACTGTATTAGTTATGGCAAGGTCCATGGATATGTGAGTAGTATTTGTTTTCACATTTTGCAAACAGATGAAAGAAGATTAGTCAAGCTCTGATCACAAGTACATCTTATCTTTCTTTCCCTGTTCTAGATGGAAACCTTCACTTCTCCTGTCCTTCATTACCTAACGCAAAATAGGTCTACCCACCTCCGCTTCCTTCTTCTTCCTCTCCTCCTCCTCCTCCTTCTTCCTCATGTTCTCCAGGTCCTTCTTGACGTCCCTGAAGGTGTCGATAAACGAGTCAAAGGTTCCAAAGAAGTCTTCAGGTTGAGTTGTCTTGGAATCCTCACCAAATAGTTTGGTCACACCCTCAAACTGTTGACACAATACAAAATAGTACTCATACGAACACATTATTCATCTTATTATTATTATTAATAGTATTGAATAAGTTAACTACAGTAGAGTCTCGATTATCCAGTGTCCACGGGGATTTTAAAAGTTTGGAAAATCAATTTTTCAGGATAGTTGAATAACACCCGTTTACTATTTTTGTGCACCATACATAAGTATAGAAGTACAGTACTACAACACCTCCATTTAGCCCAATTACCTGAGACTTCATGAGTGTGAACTGAGCTTCCAGGTTGGTGAACTTGTCCCTGGCCAGCGCTGAGAACTCATTCATGGCCAGTCTGAAGCGGTCGCCTGGTGGGGGTGATCCTTGGCCACGATGCCACGCCACCTCACGCTCAATGAAAGACAGACCCTCACGCAGGCCACACATCTCCTTCTCTAACTCGGTGATGCTGACAAGTACAGTCGTGGACATAAGTTTCAATGCACATTTGGATAACTCAACAAATTAATGACCAAAGTTTTCATGTTCTCATATGATGTTATTATTTTGAACAGTGAGTCGCTGCTTGTAGTAAAATAGAAGATGGTACTTAACCTACTCATTGGAAAGTTTCTTAGCAAACGAACAGAGGGAAGCTATCAAACTTTTACATGAGTCACCCCAATGTGGATGAATGTTATTGTCCACGACTGTACATACAACCAATTTTATACATTATTTATGGACGAGGAAGATAAATGTAATACAGCAAACTAATACCAAAGGAGCAGTATTTAAATTCATGGACAAGGAGGATAAATGTAATATCCAGTGTTAACTACTGACACTATATTTCGGCAGTACTGTAATGAATGTTTAAGTTTGCTGACATTCTTGGCACTAGATGGGTACTGGAGTTGCCCTCTATTATACATCATGATGCTACAACATAACATCATCATGGACCAACCTGATGATTAATACAATGAAATTTTTGTAAACACGCTAACAAGAAATATAGCCTACATCAAACTTCTGTGATCACACTCTAACAAGAAAACAACACACACTTGACTTTGGCTGCCTCCTTCAAGCTTGGGAAGTCATCATCGAGTCTGAGTACATCCCGCCATTGCTTCTCCGACACACGCAGGATGTAGTGAAGTAGTGTGATGGAACGATTGCTGGACGCCTTCACATCTGTTAGTTTGTTCAGGGACGACATTCGGAAACCATATGCTCCACCACGCGCTCCTGTAATATACACAATACAGACAACTCTGTAAAAATGTGTAAAATAGTGTAAAACAGATGGAAATATTGTAAACCTGATGTAAAGCAGTGTAAATCTAAATTTGTAAAACGGTAAAATAAATGTAAAACAGTGTAAAACAGATGTATGAAAGTGAAAAACAGATGTAAAACAAATGTAAGAGTGAAAAACAGATGTAAAACAGATGTAAGAGTAAAAAACAAATGTAAAACAGTTGTGAAATATGTCATGGCAATAAGAAAAAACAACGGTTGTAAATGAATAATAATATGTACACTATAAACAATGCAATGCTCTAGTAAGTTGTACAGGGCACTGTGATAGAGCAAAACATGAGGTTATTGGGTGCTTTAAACATTACCAAGAAACACCACCTACATAGAAGGAGCTTGTATTGTGGCATAGTTAGGAGGAATCAAAAGCCTCCAATGACCATACACAAGCATAGGGTCCTTAATTAAAGACAGGACTGGTTACATGACATTCTTTTTATACCAGACATATATTTTCAGTTTGAGGAATGGCTCTATATCATATTACCATCCATAAATAACAACAGCAAGCAATTTTCACACAATACATCCACAACTCACCTTTATTCATGTAGTTTCCAAAGGCGAGGACAATTTCAATTAATTTCTTAAGTCGTTTGCTGTTGGTGAGTTCTCGTGTGGCCATAGAGACGGCAGTCATGCGAGGTTCACACTCCCCTAGACGCTCACGGTACTTCTTCTGGTACAGCAAACACCTCAGACGCTCCTCATAATGTTCAATCCTGATACCGGAGAGGACAATAAACTACAGTTCAGTATTCCTTCAATATAAAATAAATGAATTTATCACTATCCTTTTAACAAAGGGTTAGTAAATCATTTGGTATGTATGGGAATGAATAACACAAGCCTGGGAAACCATTTGGTGATCTTCAGTAATCGAGAGACTGAGTGTACAGTAGAATGAAATGGTGTATACAAGTATTTATTCATTGGATACCCAGGGTCTACAGTAGGACACATTAATGGGATAGTAAGGTTGATTAGGAGATTACTGAGTGTGGGGTTGTGTGTGACATATGGGTTTGGTTTGGTTTGGGCCTGAATATGTGACTGAGTGTGGGGTTGGGGTTGAGAAAACACACACACACACACACACACACACACACACACACACACACACAACAATGCACCAACACAACCAACCAATGAAACACTCACATCCATGCACACACACTCACAAGCATGCTCCCACACACACACATACACACACACACGCACGCACGCATAGACTCACTTAGAGATCTGGAAGAGAAATCTGTCAGCGCGTGCCAGTGTGTCCATTTCGTCTTGATGTTCCTCCAGCATTGTCTTCTCTTCTACTGTGGGTGTAAACTTTAACAACTGCTCCACCATATCAGGCGCCAACTCTCCATCACTGTCCATCTTGAGAAGAACTCTGGTGGCAACAAACGACAAGGCAACGTCAACTCAAGTGGTGGGCTATTAGAACTATTTTCTTTCTCAATCTCTCTCTGTCAATATACTGCACAGTAGAGTAATCACTTATTTTTCACTGGTGTTATTCGGTGTGTATTGCACTGTTTGTAATGAATCTATGTACAGTAAACACTTTGTACATTACACACCCATAAATGCAGTGGATAAAGAGTGCTTACTGTACCTGGATTCAAAGAAAACAGTATAATACACATCCATAACAACGGTGGGAAATGAAGAATTACTGTATAATCAGTCAGTCAACATACACTTGTTTGTAAGTGCTGTTGGTCTGCATCTACAGAAAAATGTCCCCAGTTTATAAGAAAAACAAACTTGTGCTTACTGTACATCAGTTATAGGTTCCATTTTTTCATTGTTAGGGAGTTTCTGAGATACTGAGTGACTGATTACATTATAGTGCAAAATGATGAGAATTGATAATAAAATACACTCATGACAGTATAATCTTCCAGTTTGTTTGTGATTCTCTCCACAATAATTACTACCACCAAATCCTCACTTGACGAGTTCCTCGTTGGTCATCTTGAGTTTAGATAGAAGGATGGTGCAGTTCTGTTGTCGTCGGTTTTCCAGGAAGCTGATCTGATGCATCTTCTGGGACTTGATGCGCTCCAGTGTTTTCTCTCCCTGGAATGATGAGGAACTGAGTGTAAAATGAAGTGGTGGATACACATACTGTTTTTATCCATTGTATATTGAGAATATACTGTACACATACTTCCCCTCTCCTATTAATCCCTCCTTGTACATTAGTCCTCACATTCATAATTGTTCCCTGGACCACTACATTATACATACTAGGTTTTCTGGAAGATGTAACAATCTCAGCCTAACAGATTAATGTTGTACAACCTGAAAGCTACAGTACCTCGCCTCCAGTCTTGCGACCGGCCGAGGCATCAAAGGTGCGGTCAATGTCTTCCAGATCCATGAATTTGTAGAGGCACGACTCATCCAGTTTGTCAAAGATGGTGCCACCCACTCTCCCCTCGGGCATCTTGGACCAGTTGAATGCACGCAGTTGGTTGGCTGAACGAGGCACCTGAGGGATGACGTCAACAAACATTAACTCATTTATTAATACAACAACTAATTTAATATCACAACTCATTTATTAATACCACAACTCATTCAGTACCACAACTCATTTAATACTACAACTCATTTAATTTCATAACTTGTATAATACCACAACTCTTAATTCTTGACTCAGAAATTGTCATGCTGTAACACATGATTCAGTAACTGTCTGATTGTTCTGTACATCTGAGGCATTGACTCAAACACAGTCATAGCCAAGACATATAAGTGCTTTTGCAAGATGCCAATACTGTATTCCCATATATAAATGAAGCAACACAAGTGCTGTAGGTGTCTCAATGAGTGTCCCACCTGAAGACAGAACCTGGGAACTCTGAATATCATTGAGATCCAGCCATCACCATTGTACCACACCACCCAAGTATTACCTGATTCATCTACACAGAGTTCCCGGGTTTAATCCCCAGCAGGTGAGTCACTAATTGAGATTTATTCCACACATTTCTGTAGGTTTATATGGACGAATAGGTATGCTGTAAGAATATAATGGTTTCTATTACTGTAATGCATATGCAGTATATTTGTACTGTATGTCTGCACTGCCCCTTTTAACGTCTAATGGTTTCTGTACAGTACCTGTACTGCTTTATGAATCATCATGTTAAAAGATGAGCTAAAATGATTATACTTGTGATGGTCTCACCTGTTTGGAAGGTCTGTTTTGTTTGTTTTGTGATGGGAGTGGTGGTCCCCCATTCATCATGGGTGGTGGTGGTGGTCCCCCTTGCATCATGGGAGGTGGAGGAGGTGGTCCACCATTCATCATGGGAGGTGGAGGAGGGGGTCCACCATTCATCATGGGTGGTGGTGGTGGTGGTATTCCATTCATCATAGGTGGTGGTGGTGGTGGTGGTGGTGCTCCTTTACTGCTGTCTGAGGCATCCTGTATGTGAGGTAAAAACAATGTCAACTCACAGCAGTGTCATTGATAGCAAAATACACAATTTATCTCATTTATTTTCAGGAAACTAATGAAAGTCTATGGACACAGTTATTTAAACCTCACTGACTCATTCTTAACCATAATAACTATAGTGGATGTTTATTTTCATATTCATACCTCTGACTGTGCTCAATATAGTTTGTGACTGCTCGGCCAGAGATATCTTGTTTTCAGACAGACTGGCTAAACGGAGGTAAATACACAACCTCTCCAATTTTATTGACAGAGGTAATCAGGCCTCGTTCTACACCAACCCTTATTCAACTTCATGTTCATACTGTAATTACTGTTCTAAATATTCTAGCTTTCTCCAGTCAAATTATACACAAACAGCCACATTGTACTCTGAACCAACAACCTTTTCAAACAACAACAACAAACCTTAGCAATGGTGGCCTTAACATCATCTGAGACACAACCCTTGGCCACTTCTCTTAGTTGTGTTGTGAGTTCCTCTACCCGAGCCTCCAGATGACTCACTCTTTGACTTCCCTCCTGGCCTGACCGTACCTCAGCTTCCAACTGGGCTCTCACTTGGCTCAGGGTTTGTGTTAGGTCCTCCTGCAGGTTAAAATTAAAAAGACAAATTATAGCTTTATTGTTGCCAGGACAACAAGAGAAACAAGTTCAGATGTTGGTAGATCCAAGTGGTAATCCTGCATGTACAGTATTAATTTACACAACACAATTATATAGGTTGACCTATAATTTAATGGGGGGGATTACTGTAAAAAAAATCTTTGAATTAAATTAGTAGTACTGTACTTGTACAATCACAGACCGTAATCTCTAGCCCACCTGAGTCTTAGTCCAATAACTGAAGTAGGCTGTTTCTGGACAACAGCCCACTCAAAGCCTCCATTGGTTTGAGATGTGCATCTGTGACCTGGTGATGATTTGGGTGGGCTGTCGTCCAGAAACCGCCTTCTCCAGGTCTCAGGCTTCGACTCAGGTGAGCTAGAGGTTATGGTCCCTGATCATAGCTGAGGGTGAAAATGACTAACTAACCTTTTCCTGGGTGACTGCATATAGCTGTTGTTCCTTACTGTTCAGGTCTGTTACTACATCAGCAAAGTCTGCCTCCAGCTTACTGATCTTCCTTCGGCTCTCTGTCAGCTCCCTTTCACTGGCAATACTGTGGGGAATTAGGCATCTTTGTAGCATTTATTTTTTTTTATTTTGATTAAGGGAGTATATACTGTTGTTGGTGGTGGTAAATCTGGAGCAATTGATTCCTGCGAAATATGCAACAAAAATGAGTTGTGTCATTGTTCTGTTTGATAATTAACCTGGCCATTGGCAATGACATGTATAATGTATAAAGTGTACAGTACAGTATACAGTATTAGGTATGTAACTGTGTGACATTTAGGAATACCATGGGACATAAAATATTACCATTTCCAGTGTACGTTGAATAGTATACAGTGTGAGGAATGTGTATAACTGTGTGATAAGTAGGAATACCGTGGGACATAAACAACTTCCAGTATACAGTGTGAGGAATGTATACCGAGGGACTTACAGCTTGACGATCTCTGAGACGTTGATGTCAAGGAGTTGCACTTCTCTGTCCTCACCGTCTGGCCTCTGTGTAACCAACTGCTGTACCACACGGTCATATAGAATCCAGGCATCAGGTGCGGCCACTTCACCTGTCACAAGAAAAAACACCATTGTGTATTATAACATGAAGGGGGTAGTATACGTTTGGTACATTAGAGCACCTTGATTCCTCCAAAGTATGACACGACACAGGACCAGATTAACGAATGAAAATATTGGTGGCCTGTGTCCTGGAATAGTTTGGAGGAGGAATCAGTTGCTCCACATTTACCAGCACTGTACTATCCATCTCCTTAACCTTTTTAGTGTTTATGTCGATTTGTATCACTATAATCTGACCTATGTAACTAACTTCCATTGGGACAACTTAAAACTGCTAGAGCTCAAATCAGGTTCAAACTACCTTGAATTACTCTTCAAAATGTTGGCTGTGAGAGGATTTTATAATTTTACTTTACTAAAACATCATAATATTATTCAGCCAAGGAGAAAATCACTATAATGTCAAGGGGATAATCACATAATGTATCCAGTATATGCACTTGTGGTCGCCATGAAAATAATTTCAATCTGAAGCTTCAACTCACTGGGGAGGAGGAGCAGATGATGGAGGAGTGAGAGGAAGTGTGGGTAAGCTGCCGAGTACTGAAGCTTGGCCTGAAGAAGCTTGAACATAGCTGAGGCACTCTTGGTATCAACGTGTACCTCCTCATAGCGCCGGGCCCACTCCCTCTCATCTTCAGCACGGTAGAACTCAAACGCATCCAGGTGTCTGCAAGCAACAAGGTGTTACAAAACATAGCAAGATTAAAGGAAAAAGGAGTTACAAAATATACCAAAATGGAGGAGTTGGGTCGAGAATTTTATATTCAACATGAGTGGCTCCAAGGCAGACCAACAAACATGTAATCATTAATACCATCCAGGGAAAGCACATGAGGTAATATTGTAGTACATGATGGAATGTAAGGCCATTCCTGCACACACAACAGGACCAGAGTACTGTAAGTATTAAAGTATGTTTAAGATCTAAAGTTGGTGTACAGTCAGTGACAAAAGTACTGTTGTCACATGTGCCAAGTCAAGAACTACAAGGAAACCTAATTTTCACAGACTCGTGAACTGAAACACCTGAGAGTAAAAGTGACAAGTGATAACAGTTATAATGACTACTGTACTTCCTTCGATTGCCTCCCTGGTCACCACCCACCTGACATACTCTACTGGGCTACCACACTCTTCATTCAGTGTGGCCACCATCCCAGCTTGACTTGCGAAGCTACCGTACGACTCTTTTAATGTGGTCAACATCCCAGCCTGACCTGTGAGGCTACCACACGCCTCCTCCAATGTGGCCACCATCCCAGCCTGACCTGTGAGGCTACCACACGCCTCCTCCAATGTGGCCACCATCCCAGCCTGACCTGTGAGGCTACCACACGCCTCCTCCAATGTGGCCACCATCCCAGCCTGACCTGTGAGGCTACCACACGCCTCCTCCAATGTGGCCACCATCCCAGCCTGACCTGTGAGGCTACCACACGCCTCCTCCAATGTGGCCACCATCCCAGCCTGACCTGTGAGGCTACCACATGCTTTCTCCAATGTGGCCACCATCCCAGCCTGACTTGTGAAGTTACCACATGCTTTCTCCAATGTGGCCACCATCCCAGCCTGACTTGTGAAGTTACCACATGCTTTCTCCAATGTGGCCACCATCCCAGCCTGACTTGTGAAGTTACCACATGCTTCCTCCACTGTGGCCACCACCCCAGCCTGACCTGTGAGGCTGACACATGACTCCTTCCTGCGTTTGGTGGGCGGGGAGGGCAGGTGTGGCCAAAACATGCCTGTCTCACCACTCCTCTTACTGGGAACAAGTCTGGGGCGGAGGTAAAGGGACACAGTGGAGTCAGTGTCCATATCATTGCTGTTGATTAACTTGATCGTCCGTGTTGGCTGATGGACAACGTTCAAGGATGATGAATTTATCCCTGGTTCTATGTTTAAATTTTTGCCTGACAAAGAGATGTGTATAGCTGGTGGTTCAAGTAATGGATCTACGGACCTCTCAAGCTTCACCTTCTTGGGTGATCTCTGAAAAAATCTGAATGATGTGACATCGACAGCACTTCTCCTCTTCTGACATCTGGACATGTTTAAAATATGAAAATGGTTTGATTCATCTTGGGAAAGGCCATAAGGCCACCAGATTTCTTCTTTCATGTTTAATGTTAAAGGAGTGTCAACGTTGTTTGGACAATCTCTGTTCAAAGCAAGGTTTTTCAAATTTTTCTCCAAGACTCTCTTCTTATTCCAGGCTTCTTCACTGGAGTCTTCAGCCTTCTTTTCCATCGATGAAATTATGGAGTTTTCATTCTTTTTCCAGTTCGTTGTAATGTATTCATTATCATCCAATTTGAACTTAAAAGTGGTTGACAAACTAGTATCCATTTGGGTTTGAACTTCAGTGAGGTTATCTAATGACAATTTGTAATTGAGCTCAAGTTTTATATCAGGCAACTTGGTGGACGTATCAGCTTCATTCACCTCAGTCTGAGCCATAGTGACGTCACCTTCCAACACTTTGTTTGGCTCAAGCACTGGTGTCGGGTCATCGAAGGAGGGAAGCTTCCAACGTTTGGGGGAACGAGGGAGGGTAAGAATTGAAAGTGGCTCCAGTTGGACAGTTGTTTCAGTTGGACAAATAATTTCCTCCTCATTATTACTTGCAGGGATGGTGGTGGTGGTGATGGTGGTGATGGTGGTGATGGTGGTGGGTGGTGGTAGTAGAGCAGAAGTCAGTGTTACCTCCTTCTCATTTGTTGGACCCTCACACCACCACCACCCGGGTCCTGGGTTACTTGTCCCTGATGATGGTGGAGGTTTGACAGGGACATATACAGAGGGCGTCACCGTTTGTTTCATTTCCTCCTCATATGAACCATCACCTGCCTCCTTTAGCCCCAATTTCGGGTGTTCTCTTTTAAGTTTCATCTGATGTTGTTGGTCATGCGTTGGAGGGTCCAAGTCCATGAGATCAACAAGAGGCACCAATGACTCACGTACAGGAGTCTCGTCAGTCACCATCATGTTCTCCACACCCGTCACCTCCAAGCCTAACTCAGGAATCTTGGCCACCATCATGTTCTCCACACCCGTCACCTCCAAGCCTAACTCAGGGGTCTTGGCCACTATCATGTTCTCCACACCCGTCACCTCCAAGCCTAACTCAGGAGTCTTGGCCACCATCATGTTCTCCACACCTGTCACCTCCAAGCCTAACTCAGGAATCTTGGCCACCATCATGTTCTCCACACCCGTCACCTCGAAGCCTAACTCAGGAGTCCTGGCCACCATCATGTTCTCCACACCCGTCACATCCAAGCTTAACTTCTCTTCCTCCGTCGACATGGCCCCTTGCATCATCCTCATCTTCATATCTATCAATGAGTTGGTCTCATGTAATATCTCCATTTCCATATCCTGGCCGGGAATCAGTAACTCCTCCACTTTAACTCCTGTCTTGTCCAATGGTGTTACAAGCTCATATGTTTTTTGTAGCACTTCTTCACACAGGCTCTCGAAGCTTTCCTCAGAAGGGATAAGTGGGGACTGGGATGGCTCCAACTCACACTTCCACTTTTTCCCGCCTAATATCAACTCTGCCAGAGGTTGCTTGAAGCTCCGACGGAACGATTTGAGTCCCAGTTTGACAGACCTCTTCCTGGAAAGCTTCAGGAAACTACTGGGAAGCCTCCAGCCTCCCTCACCACTCCCACCACCAACATTATCATCCACTTCGTTCTCATCAAATTGGAAAGTGTCATGATCGTCCTGGAAGCCATCTCCTTCTCCTTCCTCCTCAGCCATACTTTGCACCAGGCGATAACGAGCAGCAGAGATCTTGGCCTTGGAGCGAAGGATGGTGGCATAGATGACACTACGGGCGAACTGTTCGGCTTGGGTGAGGTAGCGGCCGGAAAGGTTTTGGTGATGGTGGGTGGAGGTGGTGTAAGAAGAGTTCACGTTGTTGTTGTTGGCCCTCCCTCCCTCTTCCCTCCTCACCCAGTCCTCTCCATCACTCACACCCTCGCTCTTTCTCCGACCTATGAGTGGCCAGTCCACTACACCCCACGGCAGCCTCATGGTCGTCAACAAAGTCACAGAGAGCAGACCAGGAACTAAAGAAGTGATGGTAGCTTAATGGGTATATATAGAAGAGAAAAAATATACCCGACTCACAGACGACGAATTAATAAATGAGAAGGTAAAATAAGTCACAGAGGAGATAAGGTGGTGCAATAAGTAACAGACTCTGAGAACAGACACAAAACGTGACACAAGAACTTATTTAATACAATATAAGAAATGAATACAATTTATCTACTCGAGTGCTGACTTCTAGTTTGCTGACAATGAGATGAGTGTAACTCGCTGACAACACACTAATTAAATCTCTCTAAGATTGTGTTTGATAAAAGGGAAAATTGGTTATTGAGTTGAAAAAACCCGTCTTGGTAAAATGCTTACAAATCTATTATGAGAATAAATATGCTTTTTATGTCAAAGTTTGAAGCTCTTATTCCAATTATCAATCGGCCAAAAATATACTCGTATATAATTATATCAATCTATAATTCTACAAAATATATATATGTATCTTAGAGTATTATTTTTATATCGCTCGTCACACTTACATACCAGATACAAAAAGTAAATAAATAATGCTCTGATAATTTGCTATATAAATATGAATATCTCCAAAATATAAACCACAGCCTTGGGGAACTCCTCGTATCTTTGGACTTCTAAAATAGGTATTAACTTTTATATTACAATGAAAGTTAGATTAAACAGCTATGATATATATAAGTTTTGTTTTTGTACTGATATAATTCTGTCCTAAACTAGTATAAAACAAAATGTATATAATGTTGGTATAGCCTGGCTTGACTGTCCTCTCAATCTGGCTGGAATAACGGGGACTCCAGCAGCGGAAGATACAAGACCACAAACAACAACATCAACAACACCAACAACAGCTTTTAATATTGACGGATGCTTCAGTGACTAGGACAGGAGCATAGTCACTGAGATCCTTAAGTAATTCCTTTCTAGTTAAATGAGGGACAATGAGGATGATCTATTCACTCTTATTAATATCTTTTCTAAATTAAATCGGAGACAATATTGGGAAGATAGATCTATTCACTCTTAATTCACTCTTAATTAATTCCTTTCTAAATAAAATGAGTGAAAATGAGGGGAAGATCTATTTACTCTTTGGCTTAATCTTTTGTGTTTTCTTGTGGTTTAATTTGGCCTAAAGGGATGGCTTAATTAAACATACATACAGGTACCCGCGTAATGCACAATGATTATATTCACGTATTCAATGTTGACCCCACGAATGATAAAGTGTGACCTGTTTTTAAAGACTCTGTGATCGTGTATGAAACTTGGTGGCTTTCGACTGCTTCTATCTATGCCACAAAACAGGCTCCTTCAGTATAGGTGGTGTTTGGTGGCAATATTTGAAGGACTCGCTAACCTCCAATATTCTGACTACATCACCTGGTTCCTTTAAGACTCAAGACGAAGACACAACATTGAACATCATATTAGTGTATATTATAAGGATTTGGAGTTTCTGTTTGTACTGTTAGTTTTTTTTTTGTAAGACTGACGAACTTATATATAACCTGCAGATGTTGTAGTGCGAAGAATAGGAAACCAAAAAAAAATGAATTAAATCGAATAATAAAATAAACAAACAAAACAAGAATGCGTGAGAAGGAAAAATATGAGAAGGAAAAGGGGAAAGTGTACAGTTGGTCTGCTTATTCTGATTCGACTCTGCTGGACAACAAAAAAGGCTTCGTGTAGGTATATCGTGGTCCACTAACACACACACACACACGTCAGTTGAGGGAGTAATAAAGTTTGGGTTATATCTGCAGTATCTCCACCTTCAAAATAGATAGATAGATAGATAGATAGGTGTGTGTCTCCACCTTCTAGATAGATAGATAGATAGATAAATAGATAGATAGATAGGTGTGTGTCTCCACCTTCTAGATAGATAGATAGATAAATAGATAGATAGATAGATAGGTGTGTGTCTCCACCTTCTAGATAGATAGATAGATAAATAGATAGGTAGGTAGATAGGTAGGTAGGTAGATAAATAGATAGGTAGGTATATAGGTAGGGGTTCTATATAGTGTTGTACTCGTCAACCACTTAATGTTATGTTATCTCTTGTTCTCTTCAAATGACGTCTGATATTCGTTATGCTCTATTATTATTTTTTTGTGTGTTATCCTTTTCTCTTTTTCAACTGTTTTTTTTCTATGTTGTTTCTTTCATCAACCTTATAATTATATATTATTTTTTATATCCTTTTCTCTTTTCAACTGTTTTTTTTTTTTTTTTTTTTTTTTTTCTCGCTTAATTCATCCGTTGTTTGTTTTCGTGATCCACCTTGAGAATAGATGAACACTGTTGATCAGATGGTATTATATTATAGGCTTTTCCTTGACCCGTCCGTCCGTCCGTCCGTCCGTTCCTTTGCGTGTTGTAGGGCAGTCAGGCGAGGCCAACCAACCGAATCAGATGGCCAGATGGGATTGGTTGCCTGCCTGTGTTGTGATTGGAGTAGATATGATTGGTTGCCTGTGTAATTGGTTGTCTGCCTGTATTGTGATTGGAATGGATGTGATTGGTTGGTTGCCTGCCTGTGTGATTGGAGTGGATGTGATTGGTTTGTTGCCTGTGTTGTGATTGGAATGGATGTGATTGATTGGTTGCCTGTGTTGTGATTGGAGTGGATGTGATTGGTTGCCTGTGTTGTGATTGGAGTGGATATGATTGGTTGCCTGTGTGATTGGAGTGGATATGATTGGTTGCCTGTGTGATTGGAGTGGATGTGATTGGTTGCCTGCCTGTGTGATTGGAGTGGATGTGATTGGTTGCCTGTGTTGTGATTGGAGTGGATGTGATTGGTTGCCTGCCTGTGTTTTTGGGGTGGATGGATATGATTGGTTGCCTGCCTGTGTGATTGGAGTGGATGTGATTGGTAGCTTTCCTGTGGTGAGACTGCTGTGTTTGAATGACTGGTGATTGACTGTGATTGGAGTGGATGTGATTGGTTGCCTGTGTGATTGGAGTGGATGTGATTGGTTGCCTGTGTGATTGGAGTGGATGTGATTGGTTGCCTGTGTGATTGGAGTGGATGTGATTGGTTGCCTGTGTGATTGGAGTGGATGTGATTGGTTGCCTGTGTGATTGGAGTGGATGTGATTGGTTGCCTGTGTTGTGATTGGAGTGGATGTGATTGGTTGCCTGTGTTGTGATTGGAGTGGATGTAATTGGTTGCCTGTGTGATTGGAGTGGATGTAATTGGTTGCCTGTGTGATTGGAGTGGATGTTATTGGTTGCCTCTGTGATTCAATTCAATTAATATATCTGAATAAATTTCTTATCACTGTATTGGAGAAGTTGTGATTGCATCTGAACAAATCACTCATAAATGCATAAAATTTGTAACTGTATGTATCTGAATAAACTTCTTTTTTTCTTCACTGTATAGAAGTTAAGATAGTATAAAAATTCTCTTCATTAATTAACTGCACAGGAGGATTTGTGACTGGATGGAGTTTGTTGTGACTGGATGGACTTTGTTGGTTTCTTTCGTTTCCTGAGTTCTGAGTAAATTATAATAAGTATAATGGATGCTACTGGGGTTACAGTATATAATTATGTGGTTGGAGTTGGACGGCTCTTCGAAGGTGAATCTGAATTACTGTTGTTGTGGTTGTTATTTTGTATGCCTGGGTTTGGTGTTGGCTTGTTGGAGGTAGGCTACTGTATGTGTTTCAACTGGATGAACGAATGAATCAATGTTACTTCTACAGGCTGAGATTATTTATATGACTGGGTGGGTTGGTAGGTGAAGGTTGTGGAAAGCACTTTGAAGCTGTGTGTGTTTTTTGTTTTTTCTGATTTCTTTTTTCTTTCTAATTTTGGAGCTGTGTTATTTTTCTTTCTTTTTCTATTCTTGTTTTTTTTTATGTATTTACTACCGTTTTTTTACTGTTTTGCATACACGAATTTCTATCCTTCTGAAGATGATCACACACACACACACAATCAGATCACATCATGCCGGCCGGTTTTTTATTTTTCCTTCACTCTGTCTAATCTTTGCATTTTGGACAGTAACTCCCTAAGACATGGAGACGACGGGGGCAGCTACTGTTGGTTGATGTCTCTCGATCTTGAACCAACAAAATCTAAGAGTTGACTGTGTGTGTGTGTGTGTGTGTGTTGGCAGCTGGGTAGAGTACAGTAGAGTAGTGTTGAGTGATGGTATAAGGAGGTAGTAATAGGGAGGTGGTATAAGGTAGAGTAGAGCTGTGTTGAGTGATGGTGTAAGGAGGTAGTAATAGGGAGAGGGTATAAGGTATTAGTGAGTCGCAGAGGGCCACCACCACCACTATGTGCAGTCAATGCTAAACTCACACTGACACACTGACTCGACTGGCTGGCTACCTGGCTACCTGGCTACCTGGCTGGCTGGCTGGCTGAGATGGAAAGCCGATCATGCGCATACATATAAAAGTCATCAAGGTGGTGTGTGTGTGTGTATGTACAGTCACGAACTATAATGCGTATATATCCAGGTCTGTTTTGTTATAATAATCTGATTTGGAGATTTAAGGGGGTATTTTCTCGTTCGTTGGTAAATATTGGAAGGCTACTTGTTGTTCCTCCTATAACCCTACCAAAACACAAACGCCTTCAGTGGTACTAATAGGGGATCTGTTTCGTGGTATAGTTTGGAGGAATCAAGACCTTCTTCCAATTCACCAACAAAAGAAAAGAATCTCCCCTTAATTAAACGAACTCCAGAAAATTTATATGAGACAGCAATAGCTTTGTAATTGGTTCACTGGATTGTATTGTCAGATAATTCCAAACTTCAACAACAACAACAACAACAACTGCATGGATACGAATTATGGCCCGTGACTGTACATGAGCACACATCGTTTGTTTAGTCCTTTCAACATAACTAATCACTTCACTTTTTTTTTTTTTTTTTTTTTTTTTTTTTTTTTTTTTTTTTTTGTACTCTTCAGAAGCCACCAGGTCTTATACACGATCACAGGGTCCCTTAAACCTTGTACGAGTAGATATAATAATAACTATTTTAATATTTATGCAATGAGAGGCAGCTGAAGGAAGAGTAGACCAGTATTAATAAAATCCAATAACCAGAAATTGTCTAAAACTTGTCTAAAACGTGTCTCATACAGGAGGGCTTCTGTTGACATTAATTTAGAGCCTTATCATATTATCTTAGAGGTTGGCAATACTTCCATAGAAACACAAAACCCTAAAAACAATACGACCACAATACAAAACCCAAGAAACAATACAGTCACAATACAAAACCCTAGAAACAATACAGTCACAATACAAAACCCTAGAAACAATACAGTCACAATACAAAACCCTAGAAACATTACAGTCACAATACAAAACCCTAAAAACAATACGACCACAATACAAAACCCTAAAAACAATACAGTCACAATACAAAACCCTAAAAACAATACAGTCACAATACAAAAAAAAAAAAAAAAAAAAAATTACAAACTTCGCGAAATTTTTAACAGTTCTATTCAACAACGAACTAATTCCAATGGAGATCTTACTGTGCATTTATTTACTTACTGTCTCTAGGTATTCGAAGCACACCTGGATACTTATTAGTGCTCGTGACTGTACATTGAAATTTCAGAATGGGGCCAATTTCGCAATAACTCATACTGTAGTTCCTTATTGTAATTTGTAAACTCTCTCTCTCTCTCTCTCTCTCTCTCTCTCTCTCTCTCTCTCTCTCTCTCTCTCCGTCCCTGGCAATTTGTAAACTCTCTCTCTCTCTCTCTCTCTCTCTCTCTCTCTCTCTCTCTCTCTCTCTCTCTCTCTCTCCGTCCCTGGCGTCACAACATTACGGAAAATATTAGTGAATAATCATAGCCTTCTAGTGAGTGAGTGACCGCACCAGGCTACAATATAAAAATTATATATACTTGATTTGTAGCGATAAAACTAATAATAGAATAATCTTGAAAATTGTCACATTGTCTTTACCAACTCATTTTTACCAAGTCTGAGCTAAATACATGATCCCTAACCTAACCTAACCTAACCTAACCTAACCTAACCTAACCAACCCTAACCTAACCTAACCTAACCTAACCTAACCTACTGTACTATATAGTTGTTTGAGAGGTGGCCAGCCAGCAGTGAGTGGTATAGAAAAGAGAGGAACAAATACCGAGTAATGCCACCCTTATATTCTCAGGTTAAATGCATCCACTTAGCGTTTCCCTCCTCCCCTACCCTAGCTTGTTCTAATTAGTGAGTGATGCCAACAGAGGGAGAGAATTAATGTCACCTCCAGTCCCAACCCGAGACGAAGCCTAATGACGCATAATGAACCTATTTTTTAACTCAGTATAATTCGGGATTTATGTGCCGTTGTTTAATTATAGGGATCTTCGTATATTTCGTAATATTTGAGTGGAGGGTGAGGGAGGGTTAATTTATTATTCCTGGTTTATATCTGTTGAAATAAATGGGCGATAGAGTTAAATTTTGGAGGGAGAGTGAAATAATGCATGGAGCCTGCTTGGAATAGGGACCCTGTGATATAATTATAGTCAGAAAATTGGAGGTAAATGAGTCCTTCAAAAGCTGCTCCTGCAAGTATGTATGTGTGTGTGTGAGGGGATCAGTGTTGACATTGGTTCACAGGTACAGCCACAATTAAATAACCACCGACACTTTCCTTCCATCGTGGAAATAAATCAGTATCATATCAAAATATAATCATACAACAACACTTTACGTCAACTCAACCCCCTCAATTATTATTATGAGGTGCTGCAAAATCATACATGTGTTGTTCTTTATTACCAAGATATTTATTACGATGGAAGGAAAGTGTCGGTGGATATTTCATTGTGGCTGGATGTCAGATGATTTCAAACATCAACAATAAGACCTGCTGGTTACTTATAATGAACACGTGTCTTTACATTTACAAGTGACTGCCTGTACAATTGGCCTCAAGAATTCGTCTATACACACTGTTGTTTACGAGGGTTTACAACATCTAGAAAATGTAAAACTACGTAACTGCAATGCAACATTATTATTATTATTATTTGGGTTTGTTGTTTTGCTAATCACCGAGTCACTTGGTACAACATTTATTGCAGTGCTTTCAGAATAATGACCTCTCCTTCCATATAGACTAGCCGGTGTAAGAATTCATGTGTCCAACTGTACTGTCATATACAAAAGTTCATTCCCTCAGCCAGACACAATATAACTAACTTACAATTGGTGGTTCTGACGACAACATAACGGTTCACTATCCAACCCGGAAGTAAAAAACAGCAGCAATACAGAAAACGTAATTATAGTCCTGGATCAGTCATAATAGTGCTGGGCCAATCACAGTCCTTCCTATGTGTGGACCAATCACAGACCATTTTAATAGCCTATACCGACCAATCACAGCCCATTTTAATAGCCTACCGACCAATTACGCCCCATTTTAATACCGACCAATCACAATCTTTCAATCTGAACTAATCACCAGCCCATTTTAATAGCCTACCGACCAATTACAACCCATTTTAACACCGACCAATTACAACCCATTTTAATACCAACCAATCACAGTCTTTTCTATCTGGACCAATCACACCCCACTTTAATACTGACCAATCACAGTCCTTTCTATCTGGACCAATCACAGACCACTTTAATACCAACCAATCACAATCTTTTCTATCTGGACCAATCACAGCCCACTTTAATACTGACCAATCACAGTCCTTTCTATGTGGACCAATTACAGCTCTGTCCTGCCTTTGTTGTGGTTACTATACTGATGTTGTTATGTTGCCTGGAGCGGCGGGTGTGTTGCGTGTCCAAACCTTTTTCTCTATCATGCAAAGTTTATCCCAAGACGAGAGGATAAGGCAGGAAGAATAACCTCATATATTATTCTTGACTATTCTTAGGTCCTGGGAAGATGCTGAAGATTACCGGGTGTAATTTGTGTAATCAAAGGAAAGAAAAACGATGCAGAGTTGGAGATGATTCACCCTTAATTGACGGGGTAATTCGCTCTTGGTACATTGGAGTGCCTTGATTCCTCCAAAGTATGCCAGGAAACAGAACCAGAAGAACATAAATAATGGTGTTTTCTGTTGCTTGGAATAGTTTGGAGGATTCAGTTGCTCCAGTTGGTGGTTAGTTAGAAGGCCTCTGATTCCTCCAAACTATACTACGAAACAAATGACCTATTAGTAGCGTTTTGGAGATATGTTTCCTGGTATATTTTGGAGTAATCAAGGCACTCCAATGTAACAAAAGCGAATTACCCCCTTAATTGACGAGGTAATACACTTTTTGGGTATACACACTGGAGCCTCTTGATTCCTCCAGTGTATACCAGAAAACAGATCTATCTACATTAATTAGGCTAAGGGGAATATATATATTTTTTTTTGTGTTGGTAAATCTGGAGCAACTGCATGCATGAATCCTCCAAACTATTCCAAGCAACAACAACAACAACAACAGAACACCATTATTTTTGTTCATCATCAGGTCCTGTTTTCTGGCATATATATACTTTGGAGGAATCGAGGCACTCCAATGTAACACAAGTGAATAGTGGTTGGCCTGTTGCTTGGTAGAGTTTGGAGGCACCACTTATACTAAGGAGGATTTTCCAACACCGTATTTCTCATCCCACCCCCCTCCCTCCCCATCCACCCCCCACCCCCCACCCCACCCTTAAACGACGGAATCACGAGTCATCAGCTTTGTATCCTCATCCCATAACGAGACATAAGCTGATGGAAGACTGCAGCTCCTTGGAAAAAAAAAAAAAAAAAAAAAAAGTTGGAATTTTGCATTATTTTATATTTTCAGAACAAGGCCGGGAGGTTAATCATCCGCGAAAATTAAAGAATTAGAATTTAGTTTACGACGCAGGTATTTATTGTTTTTTTTTTTTTTTTTTTTTTTTTTTTTTTTTTTGATCAAGCGAGATAAACTATAAAGAGTGTCATGGTTTATCTAGTGAAAATGAAACGGGTTCTACATTTTCTATCTTTGGTTTTAACGGTAATCCGTGTTGTAAATCAGGTCAAAACACACCAGACCTGGGAAAATTCTGAGATATTCAACAATTGATCAGGATTAGTTTCTCCTCAGACCATAAAAAAAAAAAAATAATAAAAAAATAAAATAAATGTCGGTTCTAAGACTAAGATAGCCAGTGCATATTACCCATGTATTTAATGAGGTAATATATAACTTTCGGAACATTAGAGTGCCTTGAATCCTCCAATATAATATGTCCGGAAACAGAACCAATGAATGAATATAATGGTCTCCTGTTGCTTGGAATAGTTTGAAGGAATCAGTTACTACTTCATATTAACCACTGCATCAACCCCTTATTACTTAAACCACGTGTCTTCAGTAGAGGAGGTTTCATGGTGGCTTCTAGCTGTTTCCTCCTGACTATGCCACGAAACAAGCTCCTTCCATATAGGTGGTGTTTCGTGGTATTTATTTGATAGACTCGCTGACCTCCAATTTTCTCACTATACATCATGCACTGGGTCCCTTAACTAGGTCACACTGCCTTGACACTGACCTCTCTCACTGACCTTAATCCCCCCCCCCCCACAATACCCATTCCCCCCACAACACCCCTACCCCCATAATACCCCTTCCCCCCACAACACCCCTACCCTCACAACACCCCTACCCCATAATACCCCTCTCTCCACAATACCCCTCTCTCCACAATACCCCTCCCCTCACAATACCCCTCTCCCCACAATACCCCTCCCCCACAATACCCCTCTCTCCACAATACCCCTCTCTCCACAATACCCATCCCCCCATAATACCCCTCCCCCCACAATACTCCCACCACAATAATAATAATAATAATAATAATAATGAAAGTAAGTAAGGTAGTGTTGGTAAATCTGGAGCAACTAATTCTTCCAAGCAATTCCAGACTACAGGACACCATTATATTTGCTCATCTGGTCCTGTTTCCTGCATGGGTGTGTGGAGGTGTGTGTGTATGGGGTGGGGTTGCATGGATGTAGAGGGGTGTGTGGAGGGGTGGGGGTGCATGGATGTGGAGGGGTGTGTGGAGGGGTGGGGTTGCATGGATGTAGAGGGGTGTGTGGAGGTGTGTGTATGGGGTGGGGGTGCATGGATGTAGAGGGGTGTGTGGAGGTGTGTGTATGGGGTGGGGGATGCATGGATGTAGAGGGGTGTGTGGAGGGGCGTGTGTATGGGGTGGGGGATGCATGGATGTAGAGGGGTGTGTGGAGGGGTGTGTGTATGGGGTGGGGGTTGCATGGATGTAGAGGGGTGTGTGGAGGGGTGTGTGTATGGGGTGGGGTGATATACCTTTGTTTATGTCCACCACAAGGCAGGTTACACACGCCACACAAATTATTTCTTTACCCTCCCTAATCCATGCTCTCTCTCTCTCTCTCTCTCTCTCTCTCTCTCTCTCTCTCTCTCTCTCTGTGTGTGTGTGTCCCTGTGTATGTGTGTCTGTCTGTCTGTCTGTCTCATTATAACACATTATTTCCCTACCCTCCCTAATCCATGCTCTCTCTCTCTCTCTCTCTCTCTCTCTCTCTCTCTCTCTCTCATTACTACACATTATTTCTTTACCCTCCTTAATCCATGCTCTCTCTCTCTCTCTCTCTCTCTCTCTCTCTCTCATCATCATCATCTGGGACTGCAGAAGGTAATTTCGGTCATTAAAGCAATAATCTGTATATTCACTAACTTATCACTTATATCCTCATCATCATTATTATTATTTAAGGACCCTGTGATCGTATATGAAAACTGGAGCCTTCTGTCGATTCCTCCTGACCATGCCACGAAACACACTCCTTCCATATATAGGTGCTCCAATGTACAGTACATACCAAAAGTGTATTATCCCCATAAGTGTCATCATTATCTTTATTACCATCAAGTTTTATCATTATCAAATTATTACCGGTACTATTATTATTATTATTATTATTATTATTATTATTATTATTATTAGGGTTTAATAAAAGGAAAATAACAGAATAGGAAAGAAGATGAAATAATATAAATAGATTGAAGAAATGGGAAAATTCAAGATTTTCGATAAATAACTGAGAGAGAGAGAGAGAGAAAATGAGGGAAAGAGAAGGAAGGAGGGAGAGAGAGAAGGCAGGAGGAAGGGAAGAAAGGAGGAAGGAGGAAAAGGAAGGAAGGAAGGAATGACTGAAATGAAAGAGGAAGGGAAGGAGGGAAGAAAGGAGGGAGAGAGAGAAGGAACGAAGGAAGGGCTGAAGTGAAATGAGGATGGAAGGAAGGAAGAGTGAATGGGAGAATAAAAGGGAGAAAAGTAGAAAGGGGGATAAAGGGGACGGAAGAAACACGGAAATGAAGAATGGAGAAGGGTCAAAGGAACGGAAGAAAAGGGAGAGGTGAGAAGGAGGAATAAACAGGATAATTCCCGAGATAATATTAAATGAGACAAGGGACGGAGGGGAAGAAGATTTAGATCAGGGGAGAAAGGAAGGAAGAGAGAGAAGAGGAAGGGGTGAAGGAAGGAAGATGGAGAGAGAGAGAGAAGAGGAAGGGGTGAAGGAAGGAAGATGGAGGGAGGGAAGGGAAGGGGTGAAGGAAGAATGGGAGGGAGGGAACGAGGGAAAGATAGTGAAAAAGGGGAGACTGAAATAAAGGAGAAATAACAGAGAGAGAGAGAGAGAGAAAAATGCAATGCCAGGAATGAAAGAAAACTGAAAGAGAGAGAGAGAGAGTGGGAGGGAGAGTAGAAGGTAAGGGGGGATGGGAGTTGTAATTACCTTAACAAGGAAGTGAATTACAGGACAAGAGAGTGAATGAGGTCAAAGGAGTCAGTGAATAATAAGAGTGAGTCAGAGAGTGAAAGAGAAATGAGTGACCTGACCTGACTTGCCCTAACCTAACCTAACCTAACCTAACAGAGTGGATAAGAGTTAACCAGAAAGTAACAGTGAAGTGAGAATAACCTAACCTAACCTAACCTAACCTAACCTAACATAACGAAACCTAACCTAACCCGACGAAACCTAACCTAACCAAACCTAACCTAACCTAACCTAACCTAACCTGAGTTCCTATCACCATGAATAAAAAAATGAATGAAGTGGTTTGGTTGGTTGGATGTGACTGTGTGTACTTATTGTGTGAGGAGCTGAAATGACTGTGAACTTGCAAGAGGGAAGGAATGAATAGAGAGAGAAAAAAAAAAATACTTTCCTTATGGACCGTGATTGAGCCACCTGGGCCCCTTCTGTTCTCCAGTACAATATTATTCAAGGGTCAAATACCACCCAGGTTCCTGCAGAAATTGGTGCTGAAGTACTGTTGGCCCACAGTACTCATGGTTAAAATCCCACTGAGGTTTACTGCAGAAAATGGTACTCATTGTTCTACTCCTACTGAGGGTAATTTTCATATTCCCCAGAAGTTATTACAGAAATTGGTAATCAAGGTTCAAATCCCACCTAGATTGCTTCAGAAATTGGTACTCGAGGTTCAAATCCCACAGAAGTTATTGCAGAAATTGGTTGGCCTATTCAAACTTCTAATACCACCAAAAATGCTTCAGAAATTGGTACTCAAGGTTCAGAAATAAACTGGTAGTAAAGTACAATGGGTAGGTACTCACTTGTCAAGGATGTCATTTTGAAGGTCTCTCAGCTTCTCTATGACTGGCTGTACACCCAACATAAGGAACTCGTAGCGCAGGTGTAGCCGGAATTCCAGTGAGTCCTCGCCGGGCCCCCATCGGATCACAGCATTGATGAAGGACATGATGGCTATACGCAACGACAACTCATCACCGTAATTCCCAAACGAACGGTCCAGGTCTACAATCAACGTCTGTGTGGGTAAAAGGGGATGGTGTGTAGGTACAGACTTAAAAGGTAGTAATTGTAGGTTCAGAATTAAAAGAGAGTGTGTGGGTAAAATAGGGAGTATGTATGGGACCAGAATTACTGTTTAACTAAAGCGATGGTATATAGTAATAACTCATTTTGCACTGTTGTTGTTATGGGTGTGTATTATACCATTTGCTATGAATCCATGTACAGTAAACATTCATTTTCCACTGGGTTTATAGGTGTGTACAAAGAGTGATTACTGTACATAGATTCCTTACAAACAGTACAATACACAACCATAACACCAGTGAACAACTAGGGATTACTGTAAGCTTGGTAAAATTTGAGTACCCTGATTCCACCCAAGTATGTAATTATACTGTACAGTGTATAGTGTGAACTCTGTCATTTGCAACTTTACCCTTCTCTTAACAATGAGGCTACACTACATCCATTCCTGACATTTATATTTTATCTCCATCCATCAAAACTGACTAACTTATTTTTTTATTTAATGCTATGAGGTTTAATCTAAGTCTGTTGGAAAGTTTTGAATTTTATGAATAACTAACCCACCAACAAAGAGTGTTGTGTTCATCAACACCACCTCTTCTATATTTATATCATATACCGCTTCTATTTAAATCTTATCAATAACAAATACAACCCTACCTAACCTTTCTAATTTTGTTTTACCTATATTCATCAAAATGCGGAACCTTTACTTCATTTTCGACGATGGCAAATAAATACAGTACGGAGCCGGCCTAATCCTCTCGCCTGTAACTCACCTGGAATCTGGTTCTCTCTCCGGCAAACTTCTGGAAATGCAACATGGCCTCCAGGACCTTTTTGTGTCCCCCTGGCAGTAAACACACGCCCCCCAAGATCTCCAGCACCACCGTTTTTGTCTTGAGGTTGTGTGTGCGTAGGGACTGGCAGATCACGTTCATACAGCTGGGATGGGCTAATATGTGTCGTCTGCCATTCTGAAACAAACGTAATGGGAAGGAATGAGAGGTTGAAACTAAGGCCATGGGGGAATGAGATTGAAACTAAAGCAATGGGGGAATGGGAGGTTGAAACTAAGGCCATGGGGGGATGAGAGATTGAAACTAAAGCAATGGGGGAATGGGAGGTTGAAACTAAGGCCATGGGGGGAATGAGAGGGGCAGTTGACTGTACTGTACTGCTGGCTCTGAAAGTCATCATGTGGAAAAGAAATATTTGGCATCTCAATGAGGTTTTCATTATATTATAGTAGTAGTAGGCTATGATGGTTTGACGTGTTACAAACAATAGAAAAGTAAAGAAACATATACTGTACTAGAGATGAGAAAGAGAACTTTAAGCACACATAATATTTATGGAAATTTAGGTTCATTATATTTTCTGGGATAGACTAGGTACTTCAACATTAACATTAGACTTAAAAAGAGAGAAGAAAGCAGCAAGGTTTTTAAATATTATACATATGACATAGAGTTGCTCATGAGTGCCTTGATACACACACACACATGTATTGAATTGTTCACAAGTGCCTTGATAAACACAAATACAAACGCACACAATACATACCGAGTTGTTCATTAGTGCCTTGACACATGCAATAATATTCATGTGTATACTGGACTGGAAGGTGGTGTCGTCCATACTCTCGAGGAACCTGAGTAGTGATGCCAGGCCACCAGCGTCCATGAACTGACCCACGAAGGTATTGCTCTGAGTGGCCAGTGCTGTCTTCAGCCCCTCTGTGTATTTGAGCCATGAGTGGTGTTGGTACTGGTCCGCTGGTACCGTCAGCTCCGAGTACTCATCTAGTTTGGCGATGTAGGCTTCTGGACTTTCAATTTTCTGGGGATGGATGGAATGATGTACATATATATATAAAACCTTCTATTTTCTGGGGATAGATGGAATGATGTACAGTCGGCAAATAAATATTTTCATCACTCCTCTTTTCCTATAATTACCATAAATGTACATAAACATGACAGTGACATTATATTTCATAATATGAAATATAATGTCACTGTGATATTATCATTGTGTCGAAAAATGTGAAACGTGATTCTCAAATGTTTTATAATGAAATTAGTGTAAAAATATACTTAGATATGTAAATAGAGTGTAAATAGAGTGTAAATAGAGTGTAAAAGTAAATTTTGAATTGATGTCATTGTGAGGTGGCTACCCATCCTACAGATGTCATTTTAGTCTTCACAAGTACATCAAGAGACAACTAAAGATTTGTACTTCAACATCCTGTATAATTTATTTATGTAGCATGAGTGGTTTACAAGGTATTAGCCGTCAAATGTGTTGTTTACATAGTGACTGCGAAAGCGGAGTGTTGGCCCACAAGACATGAGTTGCCGCGATAGTTAATGCCCGCAGCTAAGTGGTTAAAGGAAGAGGCCTTTGAGATCTCGCACTTCATCTTTGTACCTTACCTGGAACAGACTCCACATCAACAAACAAACCTCTTCACAAAACAAATCCTACATCTGCACACCACATCTTTACTCATTAATATCTTCACTACCATTACATCTTCACTTATTAACATTTTCACTACCATTACATCTTCACACTACACTCCCCCCTGATATAACATCTTCACTACTATTATGTCTTCACTTCTTCACACTACACTCCCCCCTGATATAACATCTTCACTATTATTACGTCTTCACTTCTTCACACTACACTCCCCTCTGATATAACATCTTCACTTTCATTGGTTTTCTATTTTCGTACATATATTCCGTTGATGATGTAATATGTGTGAATTCAATTAGTACTTAGCTGTAAGTCCATTTTCTTTTATATTTTTCTATATTATAAGTAAAGATAAAATTTGTGGTATATTATATAGTTAATTAAATACCTTATTAGAAGACTTCAGAAAAGAGTTAGTGAGTTCATTAATTAACTTGTTAGTGAGTTCATTAATTAACTTGAGGGTGTGGTAGTCATATAAAAAAGAGTTATCGGTAGTGTTAATTAATTACCTTGTTAGAGGACTTGAGGGTGTGGTAGTCATATAAAGAAGAGTTAGTGAGTTAGAGGACTTGAGGGTGTGGTAGTCATATAAAGAAGAGTTAGTGAGTTAATTAATTACCTTGTTAGAGGACTTGAGGGTGTGGTAGTCATATAGAGAAGATTGAGCGAGTTAATTAATTACCTTGTTAGAGGACTTGAGGGTGTGGTAGTCATATAGAAGTTGTAGTTGTTTCTCTGGTGGAAAGTTAAGTATACCAGTCTTCTGTACAGCTGTCAGGTCCAGTTCATCCTGTAATGGGTCAAAACACTTATAAAATCCTGTACAGTACTAGACTTTACTTAAAAATTAATTATAGCATTTTACGGGATAGTACGTACAGTATACATATGATTCCTGCAAAGTACTGTATGCCAGGAAACAAGACCAGATGAACAAATATACTGTTAGCCTGTTGTTTGGAATGTACAGCCACAATCAAATAACCACCAACACTTTCCTTCCCTCGTGCAAATAAATCAGTATCATATCAAAATATAATCATACAACACAATACGTCAACTCAACCCCCTCAATTTTTATTATGAGGTGCTGCAAAATCATACATGTGTTGTTCTTTATTCCCCAGATATTTACCACGATGGAAGGAAAGTGTCGGTGGATATTTGATTGTGGCTGTACCAAATGTGTATTATCCCCTTAACTCTATGACCCCAAGGTGTCTAAGGGTCATATGCAAGAACAATAATAGTGTTGACAATGGTGTGGTAATGGTACAATGACTCCCTAGACACAATACCGAGCCATTGTACCGGTACTGTGCCATCGTCAACACCACCACAGATACTCTTGCATACGGCTCCAAGTGGCAGAGCAAATGGACCTACTGTATCCTTGGAGGGAACTTTGTGCAGTGTTTTGTAATATGATATAAATACTGTATGGTGATGCTTTTACAAGTATTGATTCAGAGGAGATTCTTTTGTTGGTGAATTGCAGGGTTTATGATTCCTCCAAATTATGTCATGAAACAGATCCCCTATCAGGCTAATACCATTGAGGGCGTCTGTTTTCTGGTATAGTTAGGAGGAATCAGTAGCCTTCCAATTTGCCCACAACAGAATCTGCCCTTAAGTATAGATTCTGTAGGTGATTATTTCCATGAATTTAAGTGCTCTGCTGTGCTTGGGCTGCAAAAATCTATTCTTCCCAAACGGGCTATTCATTCCTGCCTTCATAAGAAATCCCAGATTGATTTTGTATAGCATATACTGTATAGAGTTATATGTGTTGTAAGGAATAATATTTGGTCTCTATGATCAAATAATTATAAAATGACAAGCTTAGTGTCCCATCTCATTCTCAACTTATTATAAACCAGAATTTGGAGGTATTTCACACCTATAACTCTTATTTGTTAGAGATAAATTATATACTGCTGTGAACACTAAAAGACGGTATCAGTACGTGTGTGTGAAAAACAGAAAGGGTCATATTACTAAACTACTACTTTGACAAAAAGGCTCTTTGTCTCTCAATTTGTATTACAGTACTGTGCTATACGAACTGATCGACGACAAGCCTTGACCTCAAAGAACAAGTTAAATAATACAAATCTCAACCTTTACCTGTGACTGTTTTCTGAACAATTATAGGATTTCCAGACACTACAACTAGCTTTTTTCTTATTCTAACTTACCAGCAACTCTGTGACTTTAGTCTGGAGTTCCTCAGGTTCCAGATCTTCGGTCATGTTGGGTGGTGGTGCCACCTGGACCATCTGTGGTTGCTCTGACACCACATGTTCTATTTGTGGCGGCTCTGACCCTTTCTGTAATGGGAACAACAATTAGTTATGTGTCACACTTTGGGGCATAATTGATTATTGTTAATGGTCTTCATCTTTACCACAATCACATTTACTCCATCTTCCATGCTCACTTGTTTCTAATGTCATTTACTAGACCACATTTTATCACAACGCATGAACATCAAACCACTCACACTTAGAGTCGTAGACAAGAACATCTGTGGTGTTGACGATGGTGTGGTACTGGTACAACAATTCCTTAAACAAACAATGGAACCATCGTACCGGTACCATGCCATCATCAACAGCATGGATATTCTTACCTATGGCCCTTAAACAGAAGAAAATATTTTGCATTTCTGTGACCTTGTTAATTTACCAATATCTATCTATCTATCTATAGCTCTGGTGCCCCGTTCCCTCCGGGAACTACCACCAAAGGGGTGGCCATGACAAACCGTACTCTGGCTCTCACATTTATCTCCCTTACATACTCTTCCACTCTGTTCTGCCATCTAACCGGAGGTCTGCCTCTCACATCAGGTCCCACAACTTCACTCCCATACACCTTCTTTGCAAACTCCATGTCTTGCATTCTCTCTATATGTCCAAACCACCTCAATGTATTATGTTTTACTCTCTCAACCACTCCACACTCAATACCAATTGCCTCCTCACTCATACCACATCTCTCATTACTTTCTCCATCCCACCTGGTAAGTCCTCATGCTCCTCTCATGTAACTCATTTCCACTGCACCTATTCTTGACTGATGAGCCCTACTCCATGTCCATGTCTCCGACACATATGTCAGTGTTGGAAAGATTATACTATGTTTTAGTTCCCTTTTCACCTCCATACTCACACTTCTACCCTTCATAATCCTCCCCAGTGATCCTATGACCTGTCTACCCTTCACTGTTCTCTCCCTAATTTCTTCTTCTATACTTCCATGTTTACACAGAATTTTTCCCAAGTACTGAAACTCCTTCACTTCCTCCATCATATCACCCCCTAGCGTTATCTCACATTTAGTCCTAGTTGGTACTCCCACTCTGTAGGGTGTGGCAAAGTCAATCACTTCAGTTTCTGCCCTCTCAAATACTTACTTTTACCAACATTCACCTTCAGTTTCCTTCGTTTACACACTAATGAAACTCATCCACCACCCTCTGTAACTCCCTTTCACTCTCAGCCATTAGCACAGTGTCAATTTACTCAAATTAATGTTTGCTAAGAATAATAATTGCCACATCCTATATACAATTAATAAACAGAGATTATCATACATGTAAATTCCAGGAAATCAACACAAACAACAGGGATATACACTACAGTACTACCTATATAAATTATACCGGTACTATACTACCCTAAAAGTACGGTTGTCCATAGGAATTGTTACGCAGGCTATAATGGAAAGAGAGGTCATTATTCTAGATGTACTGCAATCTTTGTATGTCTCCACCTGCTCTTAATTCTTGTCTATGATGTCTAGCTAATACTGTTTAGTAAAACAGTAGTATTTATTTGTGAGTTTGCTTATGTATATGTTCGTGCCACATTTAAAAACTAAGTAGTGCACATACTAAATACATACTATACAGTATTTGGAATCAGCATATTCTGAATTAATTTGTGGCATATTCTAAAGGGAAAATTATAGTGACTGAATGACACATACACTAAATAGGCTGTAGACGAGCATTTGTGTCAGTAACTTGGTGAAAAGGTAGTACGGTACTTTCTCTCTCTCTCTCTCTGTGTAATCAGTTCAAGTCAGGTTAAGATGGAACTTACAAAACAGAAGCATGCTGAGTACCATTCCCCACGCCTCATCTTGCCCCCTCTCTTCATGGTCCGTCCCGTTCTTGACCTTGATCTTGACCTTGAGTTAGAGTTGGAAGTTGAGCCCTGTTGGTGTTGCCAGGGCAGGGGGCAGGGGAGCTGCTCCCCCCACCAGCTTACCCGTTCATGTAGCCTCTCACCAAACTCTCCCACGCTTGATCTGGTGAAGGGAAGAGTCATTAGACATTGTACTGTATGCAAGACAATCCATGGTGTTGACGTCAAGGTGGTGTGGTACTGATACGATGACTCTGTTGTTTGTCTAGACTCTAGGGAGATGTCGTACCAGTACCACGCCATCGTATGCAAGAATATCCGTGGTGTTGGTGATGGCGTGATACCGATAATGATGGCTCTATTGTTTGTCTAGGGAATCATCATAATGGTACCACGCTATCATCAACACCTCAAATGTTCTTGCATACGACCCATTGTGTTACAGCTGTAAAGTAAAAATTCATCGAGATACAGTATTGTACAGTACTGAAGAAAAACACCTGTACTGTAATTATCTGTCATCATTACAATGACCACGTAACACTTCCATCCATTATCATCATGAAGAAATACTTTGTCTGTCTGTAGGTTCATTTGACATATGAGAGGAATTTCATTATATTAATTGCATTAATTAATATCTTGAATAGGAAGAGGATGGAAAAGAAGCAGACATTCAACACTAGAAGTACTGTACACCCATAGACTACTTTGTAATGAATAACCTGAAGCACTCTGATGGTGAGGTCAGTTATGCAAACATTATAAACAAGTGTGAGTACTGAGAGGTTTGTTAATAAATACGGGTTGCTAGTGTACAGGAAGTTTTAAATACTCTACCCTGTGATCGTGTATGAAAATTAGAGGCTTCTGCTGATTCCTCCTGACAATGCCATGAAACAAGCTCCTTCCATATAGGTGGTGTTTCATGGCAATGTTTGAAGGACTCGTTTATCTCCAATTTTTTTACTCCATCACAGGGGCCCTTTAATTAAGACCTTACCTGATGTGATCTAGTGAACCGTGTGGCAGGTGTGGACAGGATGCCAGCAGACTAGATCCCTTAAACTGCCCAATGTCCTCCCTTAAACTCTCCTGTGGAAGGGGAAGTAGATTAAGGATAGATTCTCTTGTTGGAAAATTTGAAGGCTACTGATTCCTTCTAACTATACCAGGAAACAGACGCCTTCAGATAAGGGTTCTGTTTCTTGGCATAGTTTGGAGGAATTAGAGACCTTCCAATTCACCAACAAGAGAACCTCCCCATTAGGTAAACTGTTATCACACCTTAATTAACTATACATAAACATTAACTCTACAGACAGGGTATTCATAGGTATGGTTATTTTTAGAAAATTGGAGGCAAATGAGTCCTTCAAAAATTGCCACGAAACACCACCAATAGGGAAGGAGTTGGTTTCGTGGCATATAGTCAGAAGGAATCAGAAGCCTCCAATTCCCATACACGATCACAGGGTCATTAAGAGTGGTCAGCATACTGTAAGGTGGGTTCTGAACTTCTGATCCTGAATGACCTAAGCTGACCCTGTATGACCTAAGCTGACCCTGAATGACTTGAATGGACTGGAATGACCTAAACTGACCCTAAATGACCTAAGCTGACCATGAATAACTCAAACTGACCCTGATTGACCTGAACTGACTGAAATGACCTAAGCTGGCCTAATTTGACTCTTGCATGACTCCAAGATGACAAATATACTGACCTTGACGTGACGCCATCCGGGCCAGGCTGGTATGGAGGGTCGAGGGGGCTGGGAGGAGGAAGGGGGGGCGCCGGGCCAGCTGTGATCTCCCTCCCCTCGGAAACACCACGACACAGCCTGCAAAACAAGGTCAAAACATTATTTATACATAACACGTTAGGTAAAGTAAGGTCAAGTAACGAAATAAAGATAACACGTTAGGTAAGGTCAAGTTTAAACGATATAAAGATAATAGGATAGGTTAGGTAAGGTCAAGTTTAAACGATATAAAGTTAACAGGATAGGTTAGGTAAGGTCAAGTTTAAACGATATAAAGATAACAGGATAGGTTAGGTAAGGTCAAGTTTAAACGATATAAAGATAACACGTTAGGTTAAGTAATTTTGACACTGATATATATAAAACAACTCAAGATTATATTATACCACACACTTCGATGCAGTATCTTTAAATTCACTCACTGACTACAGTAATCTTTAACAACCTGAAAAAGCGGAGAGAGAGAGAGAGAGAGAGAGAGAGAGAGAGAGAGAAGGGGGACAGGGGGAGAAATTAGGCTACCTGTATCACCCATTTTTTCTGTTGTCTCTCATTGTGTGTCTGTGTGTGTGTGTGTGTGGAGGTCGGTGTAACGTTTAATTAAGGGGGTATTACACTTTGGGCACATTGGAGTCTACCAGTCCCTCCAACCTAATGCCAAGAAACAGATAAAATGAATTAAATTAAGGCAGTCCATTGCTTTGACTAATTTGGAGGAATCTTAATTTATCTCCGAATTTGCCACCAACACTATTACAGTATATTACCTCCTTAATAATATTGCACTCCCCCAGTCGTTATTATACATTTAATTAACACTCCCCTTGAATTATTCCCACTCCCCCAGTGAATATTACACGTGTAATATAACACTCCCCTTGTAACATATATCTTTTTGTATCTATCATTATTATTTAAGATGTACACACAGTTAAACTTTACTCTCATCTTACCTACATACATCTTTACATTATCTTGCCTTCGCCAGTGTACATAGTAGTAGTATTTATGAAAAATATATTTACAATGTGAAAAACAAAATCATTTTAAAAACCTAAGAAGAAAATTTACAATATAGGCAATGAAATAATTTAACCCGCGGAATATGAACACTGAAATGATCCAATATGCAATAAAATAATTCAAAGTCACAGCTGAACTACAAAAATTTACCATAATTACATACTGATTGTTATTAGCTTTGTGATAGGCTGCTTTCCTCTTCTACACTTTCAACTGCTGATTCAATGTATAAGATAAACGGTATAAGATAGGAGTTGTAGTAGTAGTAAAGAATTCTTTCAAAATATATAATTAGAATCGAACTGAAACGTTATCAAATTCGAAAGTGTGTGTGTGTGTGTGTGTGCGATTCGAAGTAGTGTGTGTGTGTGTGTGTGATTTGAGGTAATATCTGTGTGTGATTTGAGATAATGAGTGTGTGTGTGTGTGTGTGATTCCAAAGTGTGCGTGTGTAATTTGAAGTAGAGTTTGTGTGTGTGTGTGTGTGTGATTTGAGGTAGTGTGTGTGTGGTGTGTGTGTGATTTGAGATAATGTGTGTGTGTGTGTGTGTGTGTGTGTGTGTGTGTGTGTGTGTGATTCCAAAGTGTGCGTGTGTAATTTGAAGTAGTGTGTGTGTGTGTGTGTGTGCGTATTGAGGTAGTGTCTGTGTGTGTGTGGAATTAGTATGGGAAAAATTTAACAGGGAAAAATTCGTATTGAAAAAAATGTTATATAAAAAATAGTATGGGAAAATATTAGTACAAAAAAAAAATCGTATAAAAAAAATTTGTTCGTGTGTTTGCATTTGTAAAAAAAAAAAAAAAAAGTAAAAAATAAAAAAGAGAGATTTGTTGGTGTGTTTGTGTTTGTTATTGTATTACTGACTGACCTCACCACCAAAGTATTTCAGGCTCATTATGTTGAATAAATAGATGATTATAAATATATCCATCCAAAACATATATATATACATAGTTAAAAAAAATCACACATACTTCTTTTTTAACACATAATACGCATGTTTGTACTCAAATTATACACACACACACACACACACACACACACACACACTTTCACTAAAAAGTACACCCACTTATAAAAAATTCACACACATTAACTCGATACACACACACACACACACACACACACACACACTATCTCAAATCGCACATACCAGCTCACACACACACTTAAAAAAAAAATACATATATTCAAACTCTACTAATACACACAGCCAATGGAATGTTGTTGTTTTTTGTGAATATCATCCCTGGCAGGTCACACACACACACACACACACACACACACACACACACACACTGTCATATTATAAGTTTCTACGGGGTTAGCACACTGGGAAATGACAGTAATTATTAAAATACACTAGCCTAGGGGTCGTGACAGTGTGATTATTACATTGAAATCTCTCTCTCTCTCTCTCTCTCTCTCTCTCTCTCTCTCTCTCTCTCTCTCTCTCTCTCTCTGTGTGTGTGTTGGGAGGACTATGTGTGTGTGTGTGAGTGTGTGTGTTGGGAGGGCTATGTATGTATACGTGCGTGTTGGGGGAGTTATGTGTGTGTGTGTGTGTGTGTTGGGAGGGTTATGTGTGTGTGTGTGTGTGTGTGTGTGTGTGTGTGTGTGTAGGAGGGGGGGGGGGCTTGTGAACAATATGTATGTATTTATATCTGGGGGTTGCGTATATATGTATGTATGTGTTTTTCTCAGTTGTTTACTCCCAGTGACTCGACATTTCAACATCAAGGAGTGGACGTAATGGGTCTGTAGTCGCAATCCCTCACCTCCTATATAATTAAGAGGACAGTAT